>JAQFYP010000924.1:0-18430 GCA_034694865.1 Bilobella braunerae | reverse complement strand
AGTTCTTTTTTGAATTCATTAATTAGAGAATACCAGAGCACGCGGAGATGTCTCTAATGGGAAAGATCTCTCACTGCCAAATCCTACCGCCATTTCTGCCTAGAGCAACTTTACAGGAAAATAATTGGAAGGACGCGATGCTCACAGCGATGTCGGAAGTTTATAATAATTCCTCCAGTCGCGCAGTAGTGCTTGTTATTTTGTAAAGTCTTCCGCCCATGCCCGAGCTCATTTCCCAATAATTATTCTCCCCCGGTATGCTGCTGGGGCCATTTTCGCTCATTATCAGCCATTATCAATATAGACGAAGAGGTGTGGATTAGTTGGGTTTTTCGTTAGTGTGCTGTCGGTGGGGTGTGGATTAGATTAGAATTTAAGCTTTCATAATTTTGAGTAATGGCCTGTAATGGATTCGAGGTGTTGGGATTTGATGGTATGTTGAAAGATTTTTTTTGGATGCGAAGAATCTTCAAACTAAAGTGACATGACCAGAAATCATATTAACTCGTGCTCTCTTGAACTGACGCGTTGTTGGCGCACGAAAAGAAATCAAAGGAAAATGATAAAACGCTATTAATAGAATTTAGGCCATTTCAAAGCTCTTAGATTGACTGAGAACTTGTCAATTGGTTGAGAGTGCGTCAAAGAGTTTGTCGCCGGAAGTTAGATTTGTGGTAAAACGGGGCAAGTTGCCCATTTAGCAGCACTTTTCCTTGAGAGAGAAAGTTAAGTAGAGCTACAGAACGTTTCTAGAAAACTGAAAGGATTAAGATCTGTTTAGATTAAGTGTTTTAGGTGTAATAAATTTAAGTGAGTCGTATAGTGCTAAGAGGTTTTGTAGTCCTGGGGAAGTTAGCTTTTAGTTTGAGATTGGATGAACTCAATTGAGATATTTTGAGAGCATGTCATGTCACTTACCTACTTTAGATTAAGAGCTTTATTGATTAATCTCAGGTTGGGTGAGTGAGCTAACAAGATACTTCCAGGGGAAATCAGGGAGCTGGAATGGTGGTGTGATGGTGAGCAGTTTGCGATGAATTTCGATGCAGATTATTAAAGATGTGACTACGTTAGGCTGTTGGCTGAACGTAAGCCTAACCTAAAGTTTTTGGATTGAAGGGACCAAAGGGCTCTGGTTGGTAGAGTGCCAGTACAGGTGTTTTGATTTATTCTTTTAATCTTTCTTGACATGACAGGAAAATGGAATTGGGGGTCTTGGAGGTCCCGCAACGGATTAAATTCAGGCCCGATTCTATAGTTGCATCGAGCCAAGGTATGGAAGGGAATTGAACTCGGCGTGCTTCTAGAGCCCTAGATACTCACCCATCAAAAGTTTCACACTTCCAAAATGACTCACTCACGTTTGATTGGTTCCCGAGCCCTTGGCATTTAATTAACCTCCAGCAGTTAGCACTTACGCGGGAGGGGACACGCGCTGGAGCGGTGGGGCCTACCAAAAATGTGATCTAGGGCCTTCTCAATCTCAAGCGCTGGCTGCTTGGTTATTGGCTAGAATTTTCTGCAATCTAATTCAAGTAGCACATATAGCTTCAAAGCCACAAATTTGCATTTTCAAATGAAACGAAAAAAGTAATATTCAGGTGAATATTAAAATTAACCTACAGAATCTTTACCAAAATCAATCAGATAAATATTGCACGAACAGAGTAATTCTAAGTGCTTTTAACATTATATATGATTTATTCATCAATTTGCTCTATTTTTATTTAAATTGTTATTATTAATTTAGATCTGATGTTTTTGATTTAGCATAAGTAGAAATCCACTAGTCTCTCTCGATCTCGGAGGTAATATTGGACAGTGGACGCTGGGCACGGCGTTTTCAATTTTGAAATAAGATTTAGTTGTTAAGGTTGAGGTTCGCTCGAAGTCGTTGGTTGAATTTCTTGGACAACTTTTGTCACTAAATGGAGACCTTTGTCAACATTGTGTGCAGTGAACAATGGATCTTTGTGTTATTGTCCAAAGTTACGCTTGAATAGAATTTTAGTTTGTCACGACGCAAAATATCGAGTTCATGGCTCTCCTTGATTTCCTCTCGTCATTTCCATCTCTTGAACTTGTGGATTGTGTAGGAGAAGAGTTCAAGCGAATCTCGAATGATCGTTTCGTGCCTGATTCTGGGTTCTTAAGATGTCAATCCTCAAAAATCCAAGCTCTTCCTAAGTCCCTTGCATAATACAATTAAGTGACTCAATGAGAAAATTCATGCATGATGGATTGAAAATTTCAACTACGCTTCTCCTCCGCCCTTTTCTTTAATACCTTTCATGAGATCCTTTGGTTTGATTGTATCCGATTCCTCGAGTTGAAGGGCCTTGTTTCCCTTATGGACGTTGTGGCGGTGGTGGTGGTGGCAGGGCACGTAAAAAATAAAGATTCCGAGAAAGAATAATATTTATTGTATTTTTGGGTATTAGGTTCTCATTCACTTGAGTCCAGATTAAGTTTCGTGGATAAGATTTGGGAAAATCAGGGCAGCTTGATGCCTAGTTTAAGTTTGGTTAAACTCGTTATGGGCCAGAACCTCAATTTTTTACATTATACTTTTTAAGGTTGAAACCCGAAACTTTTGGAGACGCTGGGCAGAATAATAGGGAGAAAGAAAGGGCCTGGATGACATGATTTGGTTCAACTTGAGTCAAGTCTCATCTCAAGTGCACACTCTCTAGGCCCTTATTAGTTGGATTCGGATCCAGAAGGGAAATCACTTCCATCTTGTTAGGCCTTAATACTAAAGGCATGGCATGGATCTCATTTTTTTTAAATGGGGATCCTTCAATATCGAAAATTCTAACCAAAATAATAGCCCTCTACGTGCCTATGCTTGGCAACAAGTTCCAGTCAGAAACTTCAAAACTTTTTTTTACGTTGTACGGGGTTTAACCAGTAATTAGTACTAGCATTTTTATTTCTTCAATATGTAGGGGTGTTATGAAGAAAAGATTGGCATTGTCTGAAAAAAAAAGGACATAACACATTGACAAGTTTTGGAATCACATAATACAATACAATCTAACCGGCTTAAAACATTGTTCAAGGGCATTTGAATATTTTGTTTTTTAATTGGAAGCCCTTAATTTTTGTTTCCAGGAAATTGGACTACCGTTGACCCTTTTCGTTACTGACAGTTGAGCACGAAAAGGCTCCAAATTGTACCTTTGTGTTGTTTACCAAGTGCATGCAAGGCTGGATTTGTTGTGTTGAAAAGGGAAGGGACATTAATTTGAGAAAAGTGTTACTAGGGCTCTCCCTTGGTTTTGGAATTGAGGGCCTTGGTGATATGCCGTGCTGAGTCGGTTGAGTACTTCTCTAAGATTTCAAAGGACTCATTAAATTAATAATAATTGAAGTTAGCCTTTGATGATGATGCCTTGAGTAGGTTTGAGTTCTGTAGGCCTTTGATTGCATGCAGGGAAAAGGGCTGGAAGTAAGTTCCTTCGTGCCTCTGCCTATTATCTCCAGCTTCATGTCATTTGGTGGGTGTTAAAGCCGGGGTCTGGGGCTTTTGGACCTAGCTGTCGTCAACTTCCCGCGCGCCGCGCACTCCGCGTCCTGACATTTTGAAATCCCCAGTTGCCATTCCCCCTTCTTAATTAGAATATTTCTGCAACTATTCTGCAAAGTTTGCAGTATAATTTAGTTTTAATTAGATGGAAAGGTCCTTTCTCCTTTGCATCTGCATCCTTCCCGTTCTCTTCGGCGTGTTAAATGTCAGGAGAGGATTTTCAGGGGTAGACAGATGTCAAGTTTGGACAGGTTTTGGTGGAATTAAGGGTAGCAGAGCACTGCTAACTGCTCCCGTAAACTCTGTATCTCACTTGAGGGCTCAATTCTTGGCGCGCTGTAGTCGGCCACGCCGCAAAAGACGCCTTGGAGAGGCACTTTTAATGAAGTTCTTCCAATAATTAGGAAAAGCACATGTGGGCTACACGTTAATAATGAATTGTAAGCATTTTGTAAGGGACGCTGCTGTGGAAGTGTCGTGCCGTGGGGATATGTTGGGTGTAACCTTTGCTGCCACTCAAGAACCAAGTGTATACACTTATTTCATTTTCTATTGTGTGGCAAGAGGAACAAGCCTTGCATGGTAAGAGGGCGACAGACTAGTGGTAGTTACTATAAGTGTTTGATATAATTATGCCTAGAACAATCCCCTGTTATTTTTAATGAGGCTAATTTGAACCTTTTGTTTCACTCTCTCCTAGGCACTCTGAGCATGGAAGGGAAGGATTTAGGCAAATGGGATAGGAACCTTTTTTTCGTGTCTGCCGCCATTTAATAATGGGCATTTGCCTTTCTTCTAATAAAATGGCGATGAAAGTTGACATGGGAGGGGGCCAGCCTAAGGGTTCTGGTAAAATGGCTTCCAAGGGTCAACTCACCTAAATGCAGGCTGGAGGCTAAAAATGTGAATGGGAAATGTAAATATGCCATTATGGAACTTGGCTTTTCAATACTTTTCAAATTAACTCGGTGTGATAATTAAATTTAAAATAGAATTAAATCACGAACTGACAAATTAAGAAAATGGCGAACTTGCAATTCATTTCGGAACGAAACCTAATGATATAAATCAAAACCTATGACTTTGGCTAATCAGGAAATTCGCCTGAAAGATGAAATTGGCAGTCCTTTCAACACTTTTCCTTGCGTGTATTAGAGTGACTACTTCGCCGACAGCTCAAGCAGGTCAAATGGAAGGTCAATCCTGATTTTTTGGGCGGTTGACAATGGACAAGTCCAATTAGCTTCGGTTGAGGAGAGAACCCTTGTCAATTTTCATATTTTTCTTAAACTGAAACTTTGTTTTGTTGAATTGTCCTGTCATGTCCAACAGGCCGGATGAAATTTAGCAGCGGTCGGCCGGTAATTGGGTTTAGTTGAAGAAAGGCAGAATAAGGTGACAGTTAATCTGTCGGAAGACAATTAGGTCCAACGTTTACTTTCCTCTTAAGGGACGAAATTGTCTTTTTCTTCCGCCTAAGTACACTTTACCTACCTTAATTGTGTGAGGTTTAGGGAACAGTGTAAAAAAAATAAGGAAATGAGTCAGTGCTAATGCCCTTTGACTTTGGCATTTGTTGCGCCTTTATGAAATGCATGGGTATATGGTCTGCAGAAAGGATTTCTTAGCGGGAGGGTTTGAGTGGGGCTCATTACGAAAACGAAAGATTCTTTCTTCTTTGAAGCGTTTTGGCTTGGGATGCTTGATTGACAGGTTTTCGGCTTTTCTGGAAGACTTGAGAGGAACAGTCAACGTCACTTTCATTTGAAAGCCAAATAAACTTAAAGTAACTCAGCAAGTGTGTGGGGTTTATGAGGATGATTTTAATGACCCCAAAGAGGCCAGGGCATTTGGCCGAGTCAAGGAGGTCTTGGCAAATCTGCTATGCATTCCTAATGTCAAAAATGTAGCGACGACTGATCATCTCCTGTCAGAGTCAGGATGACTTATAAGTGAATGACTACGCTGATTTTTGAGGATTTGCCCATCTCTACTCAAATTTTCTGCCGACATTGATACTTGGCGTACATGAATAGAGACAATAGAATGATGCGGCAGCTCAGCGCAGTAGCGGTGTCTTTGAGTGGAAGATGGTTATTTGCGGAAGATGAAAACAACGCTACCTATCTCTTCCTTGTGTTCTAGGCAGTAAAATTTTGTGAGGCATGTCGATGAGATCATTAAATTACTAATTGGGAAAGTAAGGTTCCGAAGTATTGCTGGTAGCTAATAAGCTAATCAGTAGAGAATGTCTCGCAGGTCGGTATGTATTAGTTTTATATCCAACTCTAATAATTGGCAAGACGTTGTAAGTGGTACAATTCTTGTATCTTAAAAACGAGGGAGTGCGTGACAAGCTCAGGGTAGGGGAAGGGGTGGCCATTGGCCACAGCAAGTCATCCTCACTTCAGCGTTGGTAGATATATATATCTCTTTAGCAGCGCGACTTTATAATTAGGAGGTAAATTGCATTTAAAATTTGGTTCACACTAGCCAAACAAGTCCGTCATAGGACAGTAGAACTTATAAATTAAAATTAAATTCATCCTGTCCTAGGATTGGCTTGTTTGACTTTTAACTAAACTTCAATTTTTTTTTGTCACGGGAATTTTAGGGAACGATATAAGTGAACAAGCGAGGTAAATAATTGGTGAGCAAGAAAATGACATCAGCTTTCACTTTTGAAAACTTGGAAGTGTATTTTTGGGGTAGTGAGTTGATGCTTACTTCCTAAAATTCTGGGTTCTAATTGGTAAAACCTAGAAATAGAATTTTAATTGTGAGAGCTGGAAGCTGAATTCCTTGAAGCTGCGAACTGCATTTTAAGTGTAGTAGATGCAAGGATGCTGCAAGTTAGTTTCCATGGCCAATGCGAGGAAAGTCTTCTGGTTTGCTGTCTCTAATGAAATGAAATGTAATGCCTGTCGGAGGAGGATGAGGAGAACATTCGTCAAAATGTCATCTTATTAGTTTAGCAGGTTTTTCTTCTTGAGCTAGCTTCTAAAGTTCTGTCAAGAGTTCAATCATGTCTCGGAAGATGTTGGACCGGGTGGGTGCTTTGCAAGGTTTAAGTGACGCAGGCGTGCCACGAGGCGATGGTGAGGGCAGATTAGCATTAAATTCAAAGGTCTTGTAGCACTAAACCTTTAATTCTTATGACCTGGTCCACACGGCAAAGAAGAGTCAAGAAAACGAGAATTTCTGGCAACATTTTTTCGTTGGAATTTAATAATTGCAATTACTTACTGCCTATTTTCCCTTTATCGTCAATTTAACATCTCGAGAGATTCAAGGTTTACGTACGTCTGACTAAACCCTTTGGGTGAGTCAACGATATAGCGACCTCTGAACGTAGGGCATGAAAGCTGGGCTAGAGGACACCTTGAAAAGAATTTCTGTGGAAGGCGGAACTTCTTAACGTTCATTAGCTATAATTACTCATTAGCAAGCCTTTTAAAGACTTTAATCGCAGGTAGGCAGCGTGACTTCGCTTTGTTCTGTTTTCAGAAACTTGTTTTGAAGAAGATTCAAATTACCGTAAGTCTACATTAATTGCCTAATGTGTGTGCATTCACTTCCCCGTTCACCATTACTATTGTGGAAAGCCCATGAATGGCGTCATTCTTATTATTGTGTTCATCTCACTCTCGTCTCCATATGTGTTGTGCTTGAACTAGATTTTTTACATTTTTTTTTGGATTGAGGATTTTTTTTAGGATGTTGTATTTTGAACTTAAGTTTTGTTTTATGAAGCTGGGATTTTTTTTTAGGATGTTGTGTATTTTCCCAGTTCGGGGAGATAGTAAGGACTAATTTCTCATTAAGAGATTCTACAAGATTTATACCTTCCTTGATAGCTCTCAAGTAGCAGATCACCAGTCATTAAAATCTTAGTGGAACTTTAAAATGCATGTATTTTTCTCCGGTTGCAAAGCCAAGCGATTTTTGAAGTAGTCACTGGAGATGCTCCATTTTTGCATCTTCCTTTGTCTCTATCTCTTAAGTTGGCATCTTCGTGGAGTGGTGGCATCCGGGTGGGAGCTAAGCTACTGAATCAATGTCTCATTTAATTTTGTCTACTTCTCCTCTAGGATTCTAGCGGCGTCGAGCTATAGAGTAGCTGTCGTAACTCTCTGTGTGGCTTCCTTGTGGGCACTTATAATAGCTCCCGATGTCCCGATCTTCGCATCTTCCTGGAGTGCTACAAATAACCTCTCTTATCTTCTCCTTAAGACTCCTGCTTTAGTAGAGCTAAAAACCTATTTGTCTCTTTGTCGCAATTTTTGTCACTCATTAAAAGTTAGGACGCTGAAGTTGAGACGTTTAAGGGGCTCTTCCTAGTAATTCCCCCGATGGAAATTTCTACATTTTAATCACAGAGGGTCCTTTCTTCCACTAATTCAGCCTGCCCTACTTTAAAGGCTCTCTCCCTTTGAGACAAAGTCTAACTGGATTCTCCTCATTAATTTTGAAAGATTAGATTTAATTTTGAGGAAAGTTAGAGGGGAGGGAGACAAGAGCCAGGAACTAAATCTTCCCGCAACAAGGAGGGAAAGAAGATTCAGACATATACTTTCTTCTCGGAGACTTATGGATTTTGCATCCTTAGTCAACTAACTTTATCAACTTGGAGATGTCAAGGAGCTGACACATTGGGTTCCGCTCAAAACTTCAGGACCACTATCCAGGGGAAGATTTGCTAATGATACTTATTTGGAAAGTGACGTTTTGGAATCTAATAGTCTTTCAAGCGGGATCTAAAATTCGATAGGCGGAGGATAGAAGTGATGGCACTTATCTTGGTTATTTGACGTGAATGCGTTTGATTTTGCAAATCTTTTCCAGGATGTGTGACAAGGTTTTTCGAGGACGAGGAGGATGCAACAAGTTTTCCATTTTATTCTCCGATTTTTAGAAAAGTAGGTTAGAGAGTAGAGAGAGTTTTTTTCTGCGGTTTTCTATTCTAGGATCTAATGTAATGGAGGAGACCATAATGGGAATCTTTCGTTTCTCTCTTCAGGAATAAATTAGACTTGAAACAAAAAAAAGTAATTGCTAAGATTTTTAATGGATTTGATTTTTAAAGGTGTTAATTTTGAGAGGGAGAGGCGAGAATGTGTAGCTTTTAATGGGGTTTTGCTGGACTGGAGTGATATGGTAAGATTGAAGACGTAAATGCGTGTGAGGGTGTTCTAGTGGGAAGTATGGTGTAGGATCTTGAAGTTTAATCAAGGGCCACCGCCATTCATCATCATTACGGCAGAATAACAATAATCAAGAGGGGCAATGTGATTAGCTTTGGTGATACAATGGGCGCTAGAAGACTGCCTGCCCCGCCTCCTCATTCCTTCTAAAGCTAAGCTAGTAGAAATTAGAAGATCAGAAACCATAATCACGTCACAATAATATTTTAATTAAATCTCTCCCCATCATCCTTGAAAACTCATCTTCATCCGCCTGCCTCTCCTATAGGTTCCCTCCCTAAGTTATAGGAGCAGAATACCTTCCTCATTTTCAATTAAGAAATAATTGGAATTTTTTTTGTGCACACTTCCACCATCATCGTGTCGCTTATAAGTTGTGGAGGAGAGATCTCATCAGAGCCCTTCCAGAGAAGCTTAGGCCCATCTTCCCCTGTCCTCATCTCTCGGTCGTCAAGGAGAGATTCACGTCCACTGACACATAACTTTAATCTAAGCAATGCTAAAGTAAGGAAGAAATTGAAGGAAAGGCTTTTGAAGGAGTGGTTCGGGCCTTCGAGTCCTTCGTAGCACCAGCACTGCCGTACGTGAGTGGGTTTGAGCTCTAGGAAATAACAATAAGTACTCACTCACTTCAAGTGCTCCTCACTCACTTTTACTTACCACTGCTTAAGTGCTAAATGGCCTCTCCTAGGGTCCCCGTTTCCGTTCCTTAAGATTTCTAAGTGCTTGCTTTTCAATTTTAGGTTTATAGAGTTCCACTTTTTTCTGTTTTCTAATGTTACGCGTCCCTCCTTAAGTGTTGTCACTTTGGGATTTTAGAAGGGAATTAAAATGGAAGTGCACGGAGTAGTGTAAGGGGTGGGTGTGGTGGTAAATTGATTTTTAATAACAAGGTTCTTACTTACCCCTCCTAATGTGACCCTTTTAATTTGAGTGGATCTGTGAGTGAGTGGAGGGTAAGTGGCAGGGTTCTTTGGAAATGTAGTTTTCGATTATCCAGGGAAGAGGCAGGGTATTAGTCGATGACATTCCCGGGCCTATTCTACACGGTAGTTAGGATTTAATATCGACGGTCGGGTAATAAGTAAAGTGATGTCGCTCATTTCTGCTCTATGTCTCTCCCGGTGAAGTGACATGACATTCATTTATTTGGTCGCTGGAATGCGGCTATTGGATATCTCGACTTCCACTGATTATTGTCACTCAGGGAGGGGATCAATTCGGGAATTACATCAGGGGACCACTGCAACTGCATGTACAGGGTGTCTCAAGAATTTTCTGACTAATGAGAAATGATAGGGTTTCATTATGGAGAGGCGACTTTTAAGCGCCCTGTAAAACGCTCTGTACTTTTAGATGCACAAAAGAATAGAAAACGAGTAGTGACCTTAGAATATAAGTTCTTTGATCTGAAATTCTTGGCCCTTGTTTTTGCTTGGCCTCTACTCACTCACTGGTTTGTCTGACAAATTATGAAAGTTGACTGATTCAAGGGAAGGGCTTAAGGGTCCCAGGTTTTTGGTCATTATCGTTTTGTTCAAGTTTTTGTGTCCCATATCTCAGCACCATCTTCATCTCACCTCGGCTTTTTCCCCCTTCAATAATGTCTGCCGGTTACTTATTCGACACTTCTACGGTTACCGTCGAATCCTTTTTGAAAGATGAAATATCAGACAAAGTGAAGGGAACCCCTTTACCTGTCCACCATTATTGCTTCTGGTTCTTCTGGAGGAGGTGAAACGAAATGAAAAATAGAAGGGGAAGGGATTTTTTTGATTTTGACTCAAAGTGACTGATGGGCCTGTCAAATTTTCATGTTAATTTACCTTCTTGTCTTTCGGTTTAATCGTTATGCTATGTCTTTCGGTTCGTTTTAAAATTACTTTATAAAGGAAAAGGCATGAAAGCGCCATCTTTGGACAGCGTGCTGCTTTTCAAATGAGATTAACAGCATTCCTTTGCGTGTCGATTATTTAAGTACCTTAGAACCACCAAGAAAGTTGTGGTTGTTGAAACTTTCATGCGCTGACACATTGGCGTTTTCACTCAACTAACTGGAATATGTTGTAAAATCACTTTTGCTCCTGACTTCAAAGCAGTTCTGTGTAATTATAATTAATATCTCTGATTGATGTAATATGCAATTATTGGTCAAATAATATTTTTAGAAAGTGAAAGAACTCGTGTTGCTGATAAGCTGATATGCTTATAATTTGTTGCAATTACAAAGTTGTAATTGCAACAAATTTGATTAAATTTATTCGTAGGTGTAAATGGTCTTTGTACTGTTATGCATTGTGTTTAGTGGGTTGAGGTAAATATGTTTATAATTTGTAAATAATTTTCAAAAAGTAAACAGAAAACTTTTAGGTTTGAAGGTTTGAATGGAACCCTTGAAGGGAGCAAATCATTTAAGGCTCTTTGTTCAAACAGCATTTTCTGTAATCCACCTTACTTCAAAGCAACAGCGGAATCCTATATCATAAAAATTGTTTATTCAAAAATAGGCTACCAGGCAGACTGCTGTTTAACCTTGAAGGTCCCTGTCCCTTCGACCCCTTATTTTGAGTCCCTTCACCATTTCAATTCAAGTGGTCATACCTTCTATTTTTTCTGAGCTGCTGAGGTGTTCTGAAGACGAAGGTCACAATCTTTTGTTGAATTTAATATTCTGAAGGGACCAGAGAGATCTAGAAATCTTCTGGGCCCTGCCTAAGCCTATTTACATTTTTTCTTCGGGTTTTTTGTACAACTCTTTCTTGTGCAACAATACGAAATGAAGCTGTATTGCTAAATGCTCAGAATTAGTGCTCTCCCCACCCGACATTGCCCTTCGTTTCTGGGAGGGGCGGTGAAGACTTTCTTGACATGACGTATTCATTTGTGGGATCTCCTGCGTGACTAAGGACTTTTTCCAAGACGCTAAGGGTAGGTGATGATCTATTATTTATTAATAACCCCCTTCTGCTCCCTGGCTCAAGCCTCCTCGTCATTGTGTGCCTTTTGGAGTGGGTGCGGGGCTGGGTAGAATCCATTGTGAAAGCTAATTTAATTAAAATTGTTCAATTACGAGGCAGAAAATAGGATTTGGATCTGTGAGAGGGGAAAGGAGAGCAGTTGGCAGGTGGATTAAGGGCCAATGTCTCTACTTCGCATTGAGGAGGGACTTGAGGCTTTAATTCCTTCTTTCTCCTAAATTACATTATTTCTAGACCTCCTTTCTATTAAACCAAACTTAGAAGTTAAACTAACTGCTCTCTCCCGAGCCTGTTCCATTTCCCACGACTTTGGAACTTGGTCCATTTCTATTGAAATTGGAACACACCGCTCCACACAGCTCGTCTTTTTCGGCTTCAAAAGGACAAATCCCTTTTGGGTTAATTATTAAACGGAAGGAGGTCTCGAGAAGGTGAAACTTTTTAATTAACTCTTTTAGGCTAAAGGCGGGCGGGAAAATTAAAATGGTGGTGCACAATTCTGTTTTCCCGAGCAGTTACTTCGTACGGATCGTTTTGATAAAAGGGACAAAAGCCAGTCCAATTGAGTGCATTGAGATGGGAATGTTAGCGTTGGCCACACCTTAAGTTTTTTTCTGTCATTTCCCTAATTCTGTAATGGTAATTCCACGCTGGAAAGAAAAGGGACGACTTGGAAGAACAATACTGAAAAGGCGTGCCCTGCACGAGGCAGGGTTCCGTATGCTGGAGAGATGAAACGTAGTGATAGGACTGAGGAATTGTGTTTTTCCATTTTAAAAACACAAGGAAAGTATAATAATGTTTTTATGTTTTGTTACAGGAGGATCGGAAGACGTAAGGACATATTTTTGTGGGCCCTTTGTGCTGTTCCAAGCAGGCCACCAAAGGGAACGTGTAAAGGCGTCGTTTTTGACCAGTCGAGAGAATTGCTGTTGCCTGAAATAAAGCCTGCTTCGACGACTGCTGAAAAATTACCAGTAGAATCTCCCATTAACGGTAAGATTTGAGTTTTGTGTTTCGTTTGACATTTCGTAAAAATGTGAGATATGGGACGCGTGGGAATTTGGGAGGAAAATGGTCAAGTAAAAAGTAGGGTTTGAATGAAGTAGATGTGCGGTCAAAATGTTTTTAGATTTTTGCAAGTTATGGGACTTGTGGAAACCCCAAAAAATCGGTGTGAAAATTAATTCAAGGTTTTTGGACGGAAAAGGTTTTATGATTTCGACTGTTTCAAGGAAAAATATTGAACTGAATTTGGGCACAGAAGTTTGGGACAGGAAGCTTGGTTTACCGGGATTTGGGATAACTTATTAATGTTTCCTCGAATTTGCCCCAAGATTTTTTTTGCAGAGTAGTGTGCACATTTATGGCTCCATATACGTTACAGTTACAACTTTCTTTCATTTTTCCAAAACATGTTTTGAGTCGGAAATTGATTTTTTTTTACCAAGTCAGAGGCAATTAATTCTACGGGGAACGGCAATCAGATTACCTTATCGATTAGTACACCTTTAGTTTTTGAACTAATTAGCAGTTGAAGTACTTTTGTAATCTAAATTGTATTGGATTGGATAAGCTTCCCAAACCGCAGAACTGCAGTGCCGAACTTTTTGATTAAGATTCAATAACTCGAGAGTGGCCTGGATTATTAAAAATTGTTTGTGAGAGAGGTTGATTGAAGTTTGAAAGAGTTGGTTGATTGCCTTTTTATTTTAGGATCAAATGGGAGTGTACACTGCTGCACTACTGCTGCGGTAGCTGACTTGTGGGCCAATTTAGAAGGCTCAGGGAAAGTCAAGTGGAGAAAGTTAGACTGAATCCTTTCTTCACTTTCTTATGTTAGTGGGTCCAAAAGTCTTTGTAAGGGAATCTGGGTGCCGAGGCAGTTATTCACTTACGTGCTGTTTAGGCCTACGTGAGTAATGGAACAAGCTGTTGTGCTAGGGCCCACTTTCTCTCTGTGCTTTCTCCCTTGTCAAAAGGAAATGAAATGAATTCATTCAAGCAAGTGGAGAAAAGGCTAATATCGCCCAAATGATGATTTCATCGGGAGTGATGTGTGTGCAGAATCAATTTCGTCCTAGCCTCTCTTACAAATATTGCATATGTCGAAGGGAGTAGGGCTTTGATTTCGGTTCGGGAAAAAAATGCCGGCGCGCGCTCTTTCAAATTAAACTCTGCCACATGGAGCCAACTGGTCCTTCTAAGGAAAGGGAATGATCGAATTACTTTGGCGGATACGATATTAGTCCACGTTACACCTCCTTGCCTAGCCCAGAATTGGGACCACCGTAAAACTCCTTATAAATCCCTTTGTCTAACTTTCCTCCTTAATAAAATCTAGCGAAAAGTTTTGCCGATGGGTCTGCCGATCATAGGATCTTTGAGAACGTTTTAGTAACACTGAATTTTTTTAATCAATTTACTGTTGAAACTGATAAAGTTCTTATTAAAAGTCAAGTGATATTTCCAGTTTGAGTTTTGTGGCGTGGCGATTATTCCCAGGCTGGTGGGCGCCTCGAAGGAGCTTTACGGTACTCTGAGCTAGTGATATTAGGTTGTAGTGGAATCTAATAGAAGTCATAACGGAGGAAAGATTGGTTGTAGGAAGGAGGGCACATAAAATAGGAAGTTGAAGACAAGGGAAAGGCCTAGAGTCATTTACTACATTGTGCACAATATGTTGCTTTCTCTGCTCCACTTTCTCTAGGAGAAACCTAAAGACCAAGAGCCAAAAGAAAATTACTTAATCTATAATATGGAAAGGAAGGGCTAATACTTCTTGGTTTCTTTTTTATTCCAGCCTGTTTTTTTTCTTTTGACTTTCTAGAGTCAGCGGAGCTATTACTAGTAAAAGAAAAAGGAGCATAGGAGAGTTATGGGAGGGAAAGAAGCAGAATTTATGGCTTTATTCCTTTCACTTCTTTTCTCAAGCACAAACTGTTCTTATCCAGTACTCAATCTGATGGAAGGAACAGGCCTTATTATAAAATCAATCTCCAATTTGAACCAAATCGGCCGAACACAAACAGTTTGATTTCAGCCGCCTTCGATCCCTTCTTGGAAACTTTCTCTCTGATGAGATAAAAATTAGGCTTGGGAATGAATTCAGAAATTTTAGAAATGATGCTTAAGGATATGCCACACTTGTGTTTTACTCTGAAACAATCTGGCGTTCAAGGAGTACTTTTTTGTTTATTTTTTTTTTATGTTTGAGGTTTTCTCGAAATAGTTCAGACTATTTTGAGAGACGCTTTTAGTTTTGGACGCTTATAAAGTTGTGGGTGAGTCAAAGAATTGGCACTAAATATTCTGAGGATCATTGAGTGAGTCAGCGGTTTCCTTTATACAAAAACGTTGCCTCTTCATGTGCATAGGAGGTAGAGAGGCTTCGTAATATAAATAGTAAGCATTTGTGTATTTACTTGTATGCAAGTATGGGTAGTGCAGTGTGCCGGTTCAGCGGAGAATTAACCTATTATGCAGTGATTCGAAACTTTCCTCATGGACCAATTTGTTTGAACAGCGCCTGACAGGAAGGATTTTAAGAAACAAGGGGAAGGAGCTCTTCTTCCTTCCATCCGAATCCTTCCCCACAATGTTTCAAGACTAATCATAATTTGTCTCTCAAGTGCCAACTTGAATTTCCCCTTCTTCTGCTAGGCTAGGCCAAAGACATTGCTTCATTGTTTTCCTACAGTTTCATAGAAAAAAAAAAGGAAGGAGCGCAGCAGGTGATTTTGTTTTGAAGGACCGGCTATATTCGTTGCTACAGACCAAAACTTATCCACCGGAAACGCTGAATTGAATAATAAACGTCTTCTGAAACGAAGAGGTTTTTTTTCCTTGCCTATTTTCTAAATGGAGACGCCAACCTCTCAATTCCCCTTTGAGGATTCCTTGATGACTGTATTTTGCCAAAACAAATTTAAAACACACTTGGATTTTCACAAATTCAACCTGCAAAATTGCGTGTTCCTTCTGGCAAAGGCTGGCACAATATGACTTAAATTTTAAGCATATTTTTCGTTTGGATGTTAACTTATTTTATTTTTTTACTTTTTTTTCTTCTGACTATTGAAGCGTAAATCCCGTGCAAGGACCGGGGAAATGTGGTTTTCCGGGAGTTTTGAGCCGTTATGAAGACGGCCTTTTGTTCTTATATTGAATCTTCATTTTCGGGAAATGGGAACTAAACACACCTCTCTCCTTTATGTACGTTAAATGAGCCATTTAAATTCTTGTGAGTTGGCTCGGTGTTCCTGTGCGGGATATTTTATTACTCAACCGGAACTGCAAGGAAGGAGAGGGGCAAATTGGAAGGCGGATTTTTTTTGGACTTCCGGATTTTGAAAACTTTATGAACCTTGAGGGCCTAGCGGCGTAGGTAGAAGGGCCGTGTGTGTGAAACCGTGGGCTGGTTGCATGTGTGAGGGGCTCAATGATAATGAATCTACTAATTGCCATTTCAGGGGGAAATGAGCACACATTTTTTCAAAGTTTTAATTATTTGTGCTCAAAGGGAGAAAAGGCGTAAACATCTTTTTTGGCTCCTTACAAGCGCTGTGTAATTCCCGGACGTTCATTATTTTGCGTCCAGAGACGACGCTGAGAGGGGAAAATGGAGGTTGGCGTAATTATAATTCCTTGAGTGAAAAAGAGTGTGTGCAAAAAGGTAAAGTAGTTATAATGATGAAGGGTTTTGCTAATTAATTTTCTGACTGTGGTCTTTCCCATTCCTTGTACTTTATAATAATGCTTTTGGCTTTATTCACTGTAAAATATACACTCTGAACTTTTCAATTATTTTTGCTCAAAGAGCCCAGCCAGATTTTCATTAAGTCAAAAGGCTCTCTCATCTCAGTTTGAGTGAACAGAGAGGAGGATAGACACATTTCCCTAATTACGTTTCTATTCGTTATAAAGTGGAGGCACTGTGGATGGATTGGGCGGACCCCAAGAGCACACTGAAGGTAATCACAATTACAATTAAGGCAAGTTTCCGCCAAAAAAATCATCATCATCATTAAGTCCGTGTGGTAAAAGGAGTTGAAAGTGTTATTATCTCACGTAGAGCCTATTATCTATTACCATTATTACTACCTACATTCAGATACAGGGGCTCTTCCGCTTCATGGATAGAAAAAAAACTGAATCTGATAGGTTAAAGGCGCCTTCAAAGGAGGGGGAAGGGTGAGGAAGAATTCGTTAACGGGTTTGGAAATTACGCATGTGTCGACTTTAGTTTTTTTAAACTAAAATTTTAGAATAAAGTTTTTGAGGTTACAAAGATGGTTTATTTTTAAGATGGTTATTTATAAATGGGATGCTTGTTTGTGCCGTTTATTTTGGCCTGCAGGAGGATTGGGTGGGGAGGGGTAAAGGGGATAATTACGGAGTTTTGATACTTTATATCGACTTAAATTATAACAACTTGGTTAATTAGGTTCCTTACTTCGAGGAAATAGAGACTAAGGATCTGACGTGATGAATTGCTTTTATAGATAGAGAGGTTTGATTAGGGTTGTTGGTGGAGCGGGATTTTTTGCTTATTAAGGTATCGTAATAGTAAAAGAAAGGGGAAATAATTTAAAGTTGGTGGGCACAATTTGTATGTGTCGGAGGGAGCGCTAGGAAGTTAATTAACAAAATAATTGGTTAAGTCTAAATAAGATAGGAAGATTTCCGTGTGAGTTTAATGGGACTTTATGGGCAAACCGCATGATGGTCATCTCGAAGGGTAATTATGGAGAGTTAAGAATAATTGGCAATCAAAATTAAATGGTGTAGTACAATTAACTTTTACGTCCTTAGAGTTATTTATATTAAAGTTAGGGAGGGATGAGAGGCCTTTCTATTGTTGCGCACACGCTAATTAGGGCCCAGATGCTCATTCTAGATTTTCCCAATGAGCAAATTAGGCATCCAATTAGTTAGAGCTAAAACCTCAAAGTGTCAGTCAAGAGCTTGCTTGGTGCTTATTAAGTTGGATTTTAAAATGCATGGTTTTTTTTTGTCAAAGGCGGTAGAGTGGTACGAGAACAGGCTTAACAAAGCCAGAGGCCGGTTTTTGAAAATTGGAAACGTTAAATTAATTGTGTCTGAATTAAAATTCTGGGGAAAAATCAAGTTTTGACTGGGACTAAAGCGTATTGTGTAGAAATTAAATTAATTTTGAGATGATTTATATTAGATGGTCTTGTCTAATGCATAAAGTTGGGAAATAAAGAGCCTGTAAGATGAATACGAGATGAAGAGGAGGCCAACTAACAGAATTATAATTCTAGGCAGAAATGAGATTTTGTATAATCAAAAAATATCAACGATGTATTTAATCATATTAAAGGACGAAGAATGCCCCGAAGGAAATCGAGAGGAATAAAGGAAGACTTCTTGAGAGAGATGTGTGTGCAACTTTGAGAGTACCGCCATTTTTTTTATCTTTTTTTTTGCGAATCTTGATCATCATCTGCATCATGAATCATGTCGTCTTGATGAGCATGATCTTCGTGTAGTGAAAATTGAAAAGTCTTTTAAGGCTTGAGTAGCGAAGAAAAGCTTGAATAGGAGAATCATGAGGGCTATTAGGCTAATTTGCTAGTCAGGAAATTGCCGGATGGGAAGTACATAAGGCTTTTGTTGAGTTTTTAAAGTGGATGATCACTTCAACTTTTTTAATTTTGAAGTTTCTTAATAATAAGGGCATAGAGCACGGAAAT
>JAQFYP010000923.1:0-18449 GCA_034694865.1 Bilobella braunerae | reverse complement strand
CGTTTGAGGTCTGAGCGGTGTGGATGGAGCTAGTTAATCAATAACTAGCACCTCCCCTCCTCTAACATACATACATACAACACACACTGCCAATTTCCTCCCCATGCTCCCTGTACCGTTGTAGGAGTCGACGATTGGCACTCAGCACTTTAAGGCGCGGCCGGCGCCGGAGCTTGGGTTTGGATTACCGAGCTCATCGAATACTTCAAACGAGACGACAAGCAGATGCAAATTATGGTCATAACCCAGGAGGGCATGCACCGCTTTGAAAAGGTCCTGGCAAACAAAAAAAACGAAGCCACCCGCCAAAAGAGGGATAACTATAAGACCTGGAAAAAGGCGGCCCAGGCTCTTTTCTATGGACACGTTTCCTTGGTTACCGTTGAAACACTTACTCGTGAAATAATTGCAACACGCACTATTTCACCGGACACAAAAGCAATGGTCCAAGTTATATTGGCGAGTTAAGCTCAACTTTGAAATTTACGCACTAAACAAACGTAACGTAAAACACGTTTTTTGGAGAAGCTTAAAAATAAAAAAAAACTTACCTAACATAACGAATAATTTATACAAAACAAAAAGCAGTGGACCCGTGTATTGCTCAAGATGGTAACAATGATGCGTGAGGACAGTCAAACTTTGGGCGACATTGGTCTCGGCACAGAAAAATCAGGCCGTTACGAGATGATTATTTTAATTTAAATCATCGTTTTTCGGACTCGCCGGCGTGTCATATTAATAATTTTCAAGCTGAGCATGCTTGAATGCTATATTTCGTTTTATGACTTTTTTTTTTACTCTGGCTTTAATAAAACATTTTCTTGCAAACCACAACTCGGAATGGAAAACTTAGTCGGGAAAGAACTTATAAGAACGATAAAAACGTAATTTATTTGCATTAGATTCCTAGGTTATTTTCAACAGTCTTGAACAATACGCAACTAATAAGAAGATGGAACTGTTTTTTTACTTCCGGCAGACAAAGAAGGAAAACAATTTGGAGAAATTCATGCGTTACAAACCGAAGCAATACTCAAAGGTGAACACACACATGATACCACTGTTCGTGTTAGAATTTTATAATCGCTAACAATTATTCCCGTTTTGCGAATTAAGAATACGGTAACAACTTAGATTTTTCAAGCAAATTTATTTATATTTTCAGGCCATGTTGAAATATGAGACGCTGATTACAAGAGGTAGGCCAACACACATTTTACTCAAACAGTCGAACAGTCTACGATCTGTTCGTCAAAGATTTCGCGTCAAATCGCGCTCAAACAATCAAAGACAAAAAAGTGCACTGTCTCATTGTAGCTTTGATAAATCGAGGAAGTTTCGAATAAAAAACTAGTTGTGCAAACTGTCGACTTTTTACGCTATTAACCTGCGTGAGTGCTTAAAAGACGTAGGAAATTAAGAATACTTTCATTGTTATACTATAGGTAAATACACACATCGGGCGGCAAAACTTTGGTTTTGGTTTCTGTCGGATTTGAAAATCGGTTGTTGGTTTGGAGAGGTTGCCTGTGAAAACTGTTGAAGTCAATGCAGAAATAAATTTAGATGAGAAGTAACATTTTTCTGCGCCGTTGAACGCCATCGGTGCTCGACACAGCCTTGTAGAATTGAATGGAAGCTTGTACGCCCTTGGCGGAGAAAAATGTGAGGGCAGAAAGAACTGTGTGAGAGAAAACAACTGTATGCTGCGTCGCAAAAACGACTAATGAATTGTTAGACACTTGTGCAAAGAAGCGGATTCAACATCCTGAAATGCACCATGCGATGCGGAATGCCGGTAAGCTTGGTTAATTGTTACAGTTTGAAAAGTGTTTATGTTTAGCAATAATTTGCATTAGCAAAAATACGCCTTTTACTTAATAACTAGGGGTACGTGTATTTGACGGGCCGATCTGGACATGTGTAGGAAATATTGAACGGTTGTTTTGTTTTGAAGGGGTTGCTTGTGAACACTGCTGAGGTTCACGATACAGATTTAAGTTCAGAGCAGAAGTAACATTATGTTGCGCCACTGAACTTCATTTGTGCTCGACACGACCTTGTGGAATTGAATAGAAAACTATTGAATAAAATAATTTAAATTTAATTTTTTTAAGAAGCCTTAAAAGAAGCATTTCTTGTAATATGTACAAGTGCTTCCTTGGTCACCCTTGGCGGAAAAATTTGAAATTCTAACAAAAGTCTCCCCATCTGGTGTGGCCGCATTCTTGGCCAAAGTCAAGTCCCTTTTCGGTTCCGGACCTAACTTTGTCGAACATTGTGGCTACTTCTATCGTGCCGTATACAACAACCAGTTGCTGCTCCAAGTCGTAAACGTGTTTACAAACTTCCGCCAAAAGGAGAAACTAACGAACCAAATTCCACTTATGACCGCATACATAGATGCAAACTGATACTACTGCTCCTTGATTTGCCCCCTTTTGTTTGTCATCGACATTTCTCTACGGGCTTTGACCGATTTCTGAGGACAAAATCTACTACTACGTCAAAACCAAGAAGAATCGAACCATCGCGGATTACAACAGAGATACAGAGCTACGCATCATCACGGCCAAGGTGTATGAGGGAAATTTGTACTTTTCTTATGCTAAGTTTTGCTAGAATAAACTATTTGGACTATACTAACTCTCAAATCAATTAAAAACCGTTCTCATTTTTAATTAAAATCTTTATTAAAAAAGAATTGACAAGGGTTCCAAGGGCTTTACGCGTTGGAACGGAATCTTCTACACAATACGAGCAAATCACGAGCATTGCGTCGTCAGCATCAACAACATCCGGTATAATCGAGTATTTCGACATTCGAGCGTGGGAGGTTAAAAAATTTTTGGACATGCACGTCGGGTCCTCCGGAACCAGTGAATACTTGGTCCAGTCGACTGGCTAGGTAAAAAACAAGTGGGATGGGAAACAATTCACCATTTAACAACCTGTGCCGAGCTCCTGGAAGAGGTCTGGTTAGCAAAGATGAAGCCGCAATGATGCAGTGCAAAAGGAAAATGCGGTCATCGGCCTCACGAAAGAGGACGATGACGAGAGTGACGCAACTTCCGTTAGTGGTGACACTGATGGATCAGACACTGACTTTATTGACGAAGCAAAGGATAGTACTTTTGGCCTTATTAACGAGGTTTCAAGGTTTCAAGAGATTTAAAAATTGTCTGACGTGGAGCTAATCGAAAAATTTGATGAAATAATGTTAAATTTAAACATTTGAACTTTAAAAACACTTTTTGATATTTTTGATAATAAAACGATTTCTGAGTGAATTGA
Source organism: Bilobella braunerae (assembly GCA_034694865.1). Lineage (NCBI taxonomy): Eukaryota > Metazoa > Arthropoda > Collembola > Poduromorpha > Neanuridae > Bilobella > Bilobella braunerae. The sequence continues at coordinate 15,152 of JAQFYP010000923.1, read as the reverse complement.
GGTTTGTGTGTGTGTGTCAAATTTACTTTGGAAGAGGTGAGTGTAGTGCTAATCAAAATCTAAATAAAAGCTTTTGTAAATAAGCGGGACTTTGCTTTGGGTCCTTTTCCAAAGTCGAATTTTCCATTGCCCTGATTTCCTCTTAGACTTAAAGGTACTTGTGTGATTTCAGTGACACAGATGACATGTTTCTAGCTTTTTCCGATTTTAGTTTTAGCGGTAAACTGAGAGCCTTATAAAATGGTTTGACCAAACAACCTCAATTCATTCCAACCTTAACGTTCAATCGAAGAAAAGAAAAAAGACTTTGAAAATGAGTATTGAAAAGACTCAGAATTTGTTAGTGACTACCACGGAATAAATCATCGGAAACACCACAACACGACAACAAAAGAACAGTGCTTACTGTTCCACTGTTGGTAGGAGGACTGAAGGCAAGTTTCACTTTTTGATGGAATAATTAGCATACCAATTTGTTAACTATTTTTATAAACAATTTTATTTGTAAAAAGTTTTGGTTTTAATTTTTTTTGACTAATTATTATTTGCAGTGACTCCTACAAACCATCGGAATGCGTCATGTGCGCTCCAGGGATTCACGACATTTGCTACATTTGCTTCACAGACGATTATGGCCGGTGAGGTGTATCCTTGATGTATGCTTCTGGGGGCAATGGGCAGAAGAGGATCCTGAGCAAGGCGCGATGGAGTACTTGGTTGAGTGGGAATCGCCAATAACGCTCAGAAATACGTGGGAGTCAGCCCTTAATCTCGACAAGTGGTCAAGACTCCTGAAAAAGTTTTGGGCAAGGCGACGCGGCGAGGCTGTAAAACTCTTGGCTGGTACTCAATTTCTAAACAGCATTTGAAATTACATAAATAAAATTTCTGATTTGACTTGTTTGCGGTTTGCGTGTTTTTGTATTTTATTGCATGTCTCAAAATTCAGGTTAGTAGGCCCTTAAGGCTGTTGTCTTATTTTTCCATTGCACCCAGTTTGAAAGGTCAGTTGAAGGGTCTCAAGGTCATTTTTACACAAAGTAAGTATATACACTACTACTATCAACGTCTCAAATCAATTCAGAATTGGAGGAGCTAAAATCTGAATACAAAGTTTCGATGCAACAACTTACACAATTTCTTAGAAAAGAACTCGTTAGAAATGAAAAAGGAATTTTTATCTACCAGAAGAACATTGAGGACACTTTGAAGAGAATTAGTATGGAAGAGTGTAAAGTTCTTGACATACCAATGCATCCTGGCCTCCAATTGGAAGGAAATAAGGTCCCAGATACCAACTACCCTTTTCGAAAGCTGATTGGGTCCTTGTTGTTTCTGGCCTGCTGCACTAGGCCAGATATTGCCTACTCAGTGCATTACTTGTCAAGGTTCCTCTCAAACTATGACACATTTTGATTCGAAAAAAAAAATTGCAGTACTTAAAAGGAACGGTTGACTTAGGAATTTTCTACCCTAAAATTGAAGGCCAGATAATTACGGGCTTCGTTGAAGCTGATTGTGGGTCAGACAAAAATTTGAGAAAGTCTACTGCCGGTTGCCTTTTCGCTTTCAATGGGGCTTCCGTTGTATGAATCAGCAAAATGCAGACACTCTCCTCAACGGAGTCAGAATACATTGCCTTGGCTCATGGAGACAAAAAAGGAGTTTGGGTGTCAAGAATTTATTATAAATGTGGGGCAATGTCAAAGAACGAAGGAATTCGCCTTAGGACAGATTCTCAAAGTGCTCTGAAATTGGTGAAGAATCCAGAGTACTACGACAAGACAAAACGTATTGACATTCACCATCATTTTATAAGAAGACTCATCGAGCAGAAGTCACTCTCGAGTACACTCCGGATCATTGGCAACCTGCTGACCTCTTAGTTTGTCAAGAAAATTTCTTTTCTCAAGAAGAGACACATTATGGGAATGGAGCCTAAGCTAAAGGAGTGTTCCAATTATGAAGCTCTCTCGAGCATCATAATTGAGCTCAAGCGTCCAAACCTCTTCTTGAGCCTTGTCATTCTGTTCCTTTCTTTCTTAGCAATGGGAGGAGCAAATGACCTCCACAAAAATGGAAGTCCTGTGCTCTGGCGGAAGAGTATTGATCCTGTCATCGTTGGCTTTGAGGCTGTCAAGATGAAGACAAAGTTGGTCTCACCATGTGAGATTATCAATTTCAAAGAGATTGACCCCTCCATTCTAAGGGTTATGAAAAATCAGTTCCAGGACGCCTATGAGAGCATCCTTTTAAATAACTTAGAAAAGATATGCCCCAGAAATGCGGAAATCTCCAAGAGAGAGAAAAAGGCGATTTTCCTTGCAAATTGGCTTTGTCTTAATCGTGGCTCTCCATAGTGCTGGAATTGGAATAGCAGGAGTTGCCAATTTTAAAACCTACGATATCGAGACAAAACAAAATGAATTAAAGCGGGCACTGAATAAATTAGAAAGGAAGGTCTTCATTGAGAACCAGGAGGTGAAAGAGATCCTTAGAGCCGAAATTCAAAAATTGGCCCACCAAGTGGATTTACTAGTGTATGACTTCCATTTGTTTAAAAAAAATGTGGTTGAGATGCAGTATCTCACATCACATCCTACTAGTAAATTCATGGAGGGGAAGAAAGTTTTTAGTGACACTGAAGCGGCCTGGAAGAAAGGAAAACTCGCTTCGGATTTCTTTTCATTTCTAAATTTCACATTAACGTGTGAAGAAGACCGTCCCGTGCAATACGGAATATTCATAGCTGCTCAATGTCCGAATACAGGGAAGAAATAATTTTGAAATTTGCCCTCCCCGCAGCCAATCGGAGCCTGACCAGAGTAGAAGCAGACCCGTTTACTCTCATGCTAATGAACAAGTCAAGGACATGTTACTCTTACCTACTCCGGCCCAATCTTGGCCAGTCTCTGTAGAAGAGGACTGTGTGTTCAAGACTTCGAGGAACAATCTGGAACTTGCTACCTTGTCAAACTGCCAAAATAGTTCGTCGAGTAAATTAGTGGATCATTACTTCAGGATTGACTTTTGTCGTTTATCAGTAAATGATTACAAAAAAGTGTTTATCAAAGTTAAGTTCTACGACAACGAATACTACATCTACTGTGCAGGGAGCAATTATTTCATCAAGAAAGGTGAAATTGAGTGTCCACAAATCCTTTTCACTCTGCCGTTATCGTTGACCTTTACTCTAAATGAGGTAGAGTACAAAGGCAACATTCTAGAAGTGATCTACAGAGAAAGGGATGACCCAATCTTGAAGAAGCACATCAACTGGCACCTAAATTGGAGCAACATTGCTGGGGAACAGGACCTTTTTTGGAACGAGAAGCTGAAGGAAATCGACCAGGAGGTGAACAACCTGCAGGTCTTCGAATTCCAAAATCCTGGCTCCTGGAGCATGCCGTGGGTGATGGTGGCTCTGTTCGTGACTTTTCTAGGAATCGTCGTTCTGGCTTTTCTGTATCTTTATTGGACGAAGCCGACTAAGAAGACGCGTAAGGAAAACAAGGAAGTAATTCAACTTCAGAAGATGGAGGAAAATCTCCATCACATTATAATTGATTAATTGAAAAATTAGTTTGAGGAGGGTGTAGAAAACAATCTAATTTTTTGCTTGTATCATTGATTAGCAATTTAGGTCAAGAAGAAGTCCTTTGAATTCCAGGAGGTGTTAAGTGATGCACTTAACCCCTATGCTTTTAGAAATTTGGCCAAGTACCCTTCTCTGTCATTTCAGCGAAATAAATCGCTATTTTAATTTAGTCTGAAAAAGATTCTTGGTCCGAGTAGATTACTTGTTTCAACATATATCACATTTATCACATATCAAGTTTATTTTAATTTTCCTGTTGTATGAAAAGTTTATATGCCAATTATTCAAATCACTCATTGCATGCTTGTACGGTCTACTTGGCAAATCAAATTTTGCTGGCAAAAACTTTATACATTTCTCTGAAATTAAATACGTAAAACAACTTGTTTTATTTATATTTGGTACATAGCCTTAACCCATAATAGGTTAATTTCAATATAAATATCACTTCTACGTTGCTGGGACCACTCTAACCACATTTAAATGACGTTGTTGACGGCTATGAGTAAGAAATAATATAAAACCAAATTTGGCTCTTACAACTTGCGTCGTTGTAAAGTCGTTTTGCGACAGACACTGTGCACGCGAGACAGCCGAAAACCCCATGCTGCAGCAGATCCCAGTAATTTTAGTTGATTATTGTATTATTATATTGTTTGCTATTTCTTTTGTCCATGTATCTTGGTTTTTGAACATTTGGATTTCAAATCAATGCTATAACATACGAGATGCAACTAAATAAAAAAAAAACTATTAGTTATAAACTCATTCCTGAAGAATAAGTAATTCCTCAAAGCTTAAAAAACAAGAGTAAGTAAACTATAGGTAGTTTTTCATAAAGAAAAAAAAGTATATTGCAACTTTGAATTTCTTTTTTACTTACTCGTAGTTGTGAAATCGAAAGCGACCACTCCAGTTAACTTTTTCTTCGGATTTTTTTTGGCATTAAGTGGTGGATAGTATGTTAGTTCTAGAAGTCGAAAATTTGTTTTGTAGTCACTAATCTAAAGTATTACAAAAATTATTAGTTCACATAAACATAAAACTAAGAACCTTACTAAACTAGAATAGCCTTACATTCAAACTCAATCAATTAATCACAACAGTTTTACAATTTACAATTTTTGAACAAACCGATTTAACCTGAGAAATTGAAAATTTATAATTCATTACTTGATTTTGAGTTATCAGAATTGTAAAAGAAACTATTAATTTGATAATAATAATAAATATTTAGGCTTCTAATTATTAAGCTAACACAATCTTACCCAGCTAGGTTCTAAAAGAAACAATAAAAATTAGTTGTTAAAAGTAGTAGCAAATGTTGATGCACACGCAGTCCTGCACACAACGGAGAGAAAATTTACTTCAGTCTTCTGTCTGTCTATCACTGTTTTCAGAAATATGTATTTCAAAACGACGCCACGCCAAAGCCCAATGCGAGGGGGGGGGGGGGGAAATGCACAGAAATAATCAGCGTCAGACTATAAAGTAATTTTATAAACATTTTTTTAGAAAATGCTTTGTCTAAACAGGTAAAGGTTTTCGTGGACGAAAAAAGGTTGCATTTCCATTTGGATGCACTCAAGAACAATTACAGTTATCACGAATCCGAGGAAGTTTGGAATTTGGACATACCCTTTGCTTGAAATAATTAAAAAGTGTTGAAGTAAATTTAGGTGGCTATGGGTAATTTATTCAACATACACGATGTATGTAAATACAGTTTATAAAGGTGTAACGAATAATTTTGACGTGTTCGCCTGATCCAAAGTCTGTTCAAGTAATTCTAACTTGAAAATTAAATGCAGCAGATTACTTTGCCAAAACTAAAAGTTCATAAAATTTTTAATTCGATTTGAGAAGTTAGCATGTATATATTGAGGGGAAATGGACGTTTTATTCGTTTAAGGGAATGAAAGCAGTGCATATACGCTTAGAATTGAGTATATGGGACGGCTTCGTTTTTATGGAAGGAATGAGTAGACATCTAATATTTGCTTTTATTTAGGCAGTCACGAAAACACAATTATCCGTTATTAAAATAGTTATAAATCGCAAAACCAAAACTTACCACGATGAAATAAAGGTTGGAATTGATGCATAACTTCCAAACTGTAAAAATCATAACTAATTTTAACAAAATTTTAAGTAATTTTTTCAGTTTCAATTGGCATTTTGAGACACGACATAGGTACTATTATTGAATCCATTTTTCTCAGAAATAAAATCTATTACTATCACATGCAAGCATCACAGTAATCTGTAGACCACAACTCACGTTTTTAATCTAAACTTAAAAAATATATGATACTAACATTTCTTACCAATTTAGAAAACAGCAATTCTAAAATTTATTGAATTGAATTGACCACTAGACCACTTAATATATAGCTTTTACAGATGTTATTATTTATGACTACAGATTCGTTGCGTTTATAGTTAGTTGAAAGACAAGGAACTGTCAAGCAGTTCATTTGGAGTATTCATTTGTTTTTTTGGTTCAAATAACTGTGTTGAAAATAAAATTAATTTCACCCTTAAATCACTTTTGCATGTTTTTCGACAAATAGTTTAAGAGGCAGAATCAAATCAATGCATATTTTGTAAGCGTATAGACTAAATTTTTATACATAAGATATATTTAGGCACTTGACATACTAAGAAAATTTCAGTAATACCAACTAGGTTTACAATGGTTTCACGCGAAAGTATGCAAACGAAAGCAAAATACTCGTATTTCAACTTCTTTCTATTTTTCAATTAGAATTATTTAATATTTTATTAATTAATTTCAGAGATGGGGGAAATATTTATAGTAAATATTTGAAATATTTTTTTCAGTATTTGGGCAAAATAAGAAATACTAATATACGTAAATATTTCAAGGTTTCGGTTCAATTTAGTGTAAAAATTACTCATAATAAGCATTTATTTTAATGAAAATTCTTGGAAAAATTAAAAATTTAGCTTTGCCCACTGGTTTGCTTGTATGATTTAGACGTATTCTGACATATTTCTTTTATGCCCTACACAATGCCCCGCACATAATTTGGGGTTTATGTGTGCGGGCTTGTGAAACTTACACATGTGTGTGTACATGTATTGATAACGGCGGTTGGATTTAAAAGAAGACAGTACACTTTGAAATTTATGCTGAAATAGAATACTACATTCTACTTTGAGGCAGTCGGTTCAAGCCTAAAGTAGTAGAATGTTAGATGTGGTTTTGTGCAATAATATTTTCTTCTTGTTCAAATATTAATAAATAATTCGTTATCCCAAAATATTGGCAATATAAAATTTAAGTTTCAAATTTCTAAAACTTTGAGTCAGGGCATATATCAAATAAACTTTCTTTCAAATTTTATTTTGAGAAACAAGTAGGGAAAAGTGACAGGATTTCTGTAAAGTAAAAAACCAGAAAGGAGCATGTGATCGAGACCTTTAATTTTTGTAGCTACGTCTCACACTCCAACTGGCATATATTGTATATCATCCAAACAACAAGCAACTTGTAGCAGAAAACACTAATATTGCCATGAACTCTATGCAAACGAGTTCCTTCCCAACCACATCCATCTCGTCTCTTTACATGTTGATCATATGCCTTCTGAGAGTGTCAAATAATGTGTCAATATTGCAATTAAACGTCACTGCACAAATAGAAAATTGGCATATATTGCTAAATATTCACGAATATTATAAATATTTTAATAAATATTTTGGCCATATTTAGCAAATATATCAATAAATGTATCTTAGGGTTTTGATAAATATTTCTGCCATCTCTGTTAATTATTAATTGAAGCAAAGGATGTTAAAAAACAAAAATTGTTTTTTTTTCTAAATGTTAGAAGAAAATTACTAATCCCATTGACTAAGGGACGTTGGGATGGCAGTCTTTGTGCAACAATTTCGTTAATTTTATCTTAAAGAAATAATTTGGCAATGGACAAAGATGCAACCAACATTTTATAATTGGCCTCAATTTTTATTTTGTTCTGAATTGCTTATTTTGATATTTGAAAAAAAAACTCATGCTGTACAGTTCCTTTTTGAAACGATTCAATATTGCGTTGACGTTTTAAGCAATATAACAGAAGTATTTTCAAGCAACATTGTGCATGTGTTCAATTCGTGCATCACGAAATTTTTTGAAAGTTATTGCCCTTGAATTCAGGAAAAAATTTATTTTTTTCTTTTTGAAAAAAAGATGTTTTTTAAGCAATACAACAAAATAAGAGAGGTATATGTTACAAAATGTATTCTGACCTTTTCCACAATAATGCCCAATAATACTAAAAAAAATTTAAGCAGTATTCTGTGCTCGATGTGGGCATAACAAATTTGTTTGGATTTATTGCCCTGCGTTTTGGAAAACATTCAGTATAAATCTATTCCAAAAAAAATTAATTTCATGTTGATATGTGTTAACGATAGATAGATAAGCAATACTTTGTGTTCAATGCGAGCATTGCAAATTTTTGTGTTTTTGGAAAAAGTCGACGCAGTATAGTTCTATTTGAAATGATTTTGCGTTGATATGTTTTAAGCAATACAACGAAGTAAGAGAGGTAAATGTTACAAAGTGTATTTTGACCCTATCCACAATACAGAACAATAATACTAAAAATAATTTCAAGCAAGATTCTGTGTTTGATACGAGCATTACGAAAATTTTTGCAATCTATTGCGCCGCATTTTTAGAAGAAATTTGACGCTGTATAGCTCTATTCGAAATGATTCAATTTTGCTTTGATATGTTTTAAGCAACACAAAAAAATAAGAGAGATAAATGTTTCGAAATGTATTTTGACCTTATCCACAATAATGCCCAACGTTACGTTTCTTTACTTTTACTTGAATTTTCTAATAATAATATTATAATTCAACCGATATATTTATTATTCCAAAACGAGAGTTCAGTTCCCCGTATCTCCAAATTTATTGTTGAACACTATAATTTTGATGTCAGCTATTGCTTAATTCACTTTGAAAATATTCAAATGTTAGCAGGAGGTCAATTGCCCTTGTTTTAATATCTCTCGAATGCATTCTGTCCAAATTAAAGGGAGTTGGAAATATAATGCTTAGAACAGAAAAATTGGAAATGTTTTCTCAAGTGTTTTCTCTTTCTATCGAAAACAATATCTTTCACAAAATTTTCAATGGAAATTTTCAACGAAGCACATTGAAATCACCTCGGATAATTTTGAAATATCCTTAACTCCAAGTCTAAGGAGTATTTGTGGTATTTTTATAATCGTACTTTTCGTATTCAGTCGGAAAATTACACAAAGCCGTTGTGCAGTATTGCTTGAGTCAATTCTATGTTTACGTTCTCTTTTGTTGATGATATTGTTAGCGCTAGCAGATGCAGTGGTTTATGAACTTTGTACCATATTACTAAATAAAAAAAAACTTTACCAATACTGTCGTTCAATAGATAAATCAAACTTCTATGCAACTTACATGTAAAAACAGTGAGTGAATAGGTGAAGGTTTCAGGTCCATTTTGACCTTTGACACTGCTAGCGCTAGCAGACAAAACCTTTATAATTTAACAAATTAACTATTTTAGATTAGTTAAAACTTAGTTGTGTTTTGTTTAATCAACCCCACATATAGATTGTAAGTGTAAACAACATCAGCTGCTGGAGAACGTAGGTGAGGAGTAACTTTTAGGTGAACTCTTATTTGTGTATTGAGGTTGCTATGTCTATTGCAATCTTTTGCTCAATAAGGATTCATAACAACACGAGAATTTTAGTTAGATTGTGTTTCGCATTTAAAGATGCAATTACACAAATGAAAGTCAGTTTATGTTTTTGAGTTGTAATTACACAACCACAAGTCAGTTTGTGTTTGCCTTTTGAAGATTTCGAGTGACCTAGTGCAAAATTTTGAAACTATATTAGTTTTGTTGAGGTTTGGCGATTATTGCAATCAGTTTACGTTTATAGTTGAATTCGTGTGTAATCGGTAAACTGGTAACCAGCGACAATGGGGGATGACATCTTTGAGGACATGTCGAGCACGGTATTCGGCAAAACACCGTTCTCTTTTCTGGAAGAAGTGAGTATGCAAAACCGTAGAATGTCTACCGACTCGAGTGAAGAAGAGATATTCTCATCTTCAAAAACGATCAAAGCCTTTGTGTCCACTATAACCATCTTCCACTCGTCACATGACAATATCATTGGTAAGAATCGGGATGAACATGTGGCAGGAATGAACGAAAAACGTGTTAATTTGTTCTTGTACTTTCATCAGCAAAAGTTATTAATTAAATTAATTATTATTAATTATTAATTATCAATAATGCTCTTAATTAACACGTTAACTTAAAGTTATGTTTAGTTCAACCACGTGTGATTCACATGCTCATATTGCCTGTTCAGTAAAATATTTAATGATTTTTTTAAATGTTCATCTTTGATTTGTTCATCTTGAGCGTGGTATTAAACAATGGTATTCTGTGTCCCAATAAAATATCAGATCATGGTATTATTTTGTATCTAATTTAAAAAAAAATGAGTTTTATAATAATTCAAAGTTAAAACTAAGCTAATTAACTTAATGTCGATTCAAAGCATAATTAGTGTAATTAGTGTAATTAGTGTAATTACCATAACTAAATTTAAATTATGTAATTAGTTAAAGGTCCTCCGGCTCAGACAAAACAACAGGCTCGGCATGCCGCTGCTGTTGAAGTTTTCAAACATCTTGGACTTAATCGAACGTGGCTCCAATCTGCTCAGACTCCGATTGGCGGCAGAAAGTGGCATATTCCAGATGAGTCGTTTCTATCGGCTGGAAGCAAGTCTCCAGCGTCTTCCAGTAGCCCCGCCCCCATAATCGCTGCGCGAGTCTCTCCAGTGCGGACAAGCCCAACGCCATCGCTCACTTCGTCATCACCTCCAGCCTCAGTCTCTTCGGATTCGGAAGTGTGTTTGGAGTGGATTGTGAGACTAATCGCCTACTGCTCAAGGATGAAAATCTACTCCACTCCCATTTTTACGGTAATTCTAATAGACTCATCAATTAATTTTATTCCTTTTTACGTCTTTTAAGTGTGGCGTTTTCGCAATACTTTTTTTCTCTGTTCGTTACATAAATTAGGATGTGAAGTCTGAGGGTCTTGCGAACGCACCTACTTTTACTGTCGAATGCGAAGTGCGCCATTTACAAAGCGACGTGTCAAGAAAATGCAAAGTGAAGGCCAAGTGCAAGAAGAAAGTTGCCAGGCAGATTGCAGCTCAAGGAGTTTTCATGAAAATCCGGGAACTAGATGGTGTCGCTTGGGTGTGTAAGATATTAAAAAGTATAAAAAATAATATTTTGAGGAAAATATCAAAAATACAAAGAATCGGATTTTTTTAAAACATCTTGTCTCGCTTCCGTATGTTGTTTAGGTTTAAGACTTGTAAGTAGTTAACTTCTATTCACCACAATCCTATTTCGTCTAAAAATAACCAGGATGGACCACCCATGCCCAACATGGCCTTCATTCTCGAAGTTGACGACGTTGTGAACGTTTCAACATGGCCAATATTTGAGGAGAAGATGCTAAATGATCTGTTTCCTGTCAAAAGTACACCGGTCCTTATATCAAACGAAAGTGACGAGCAAGGTTATTTCGATTCTCAATATTTGTAAGAGCTTTTGATCTATTACTATTAAATAAACCTACTAACTAGCGTATTAGCTACTTTATGTAAAATTCATGTTTGTCCGTTGGTTTCGCCATAACTCGCAAACGGGTTAACCATTTTCAATTTTGTTTGCGGGTATAGGTATTTGGGGTCAAGGAGGAAGCCAAGTACAAAAATAGGTGATGGGGACCTACGCAGTTCCCCTTATCCCTGGTGACTCCAAAAATAAAAAAAAGTCCATTTTTTTTTAAATGGAATTGGTCGAAAATAAATAGTCAAAAATGGACGGTCGAAAATAAATGGTAGAAAATAAAGGTCGAAAATAATTGGTAGAACAAGTAATTTGGTCGAAAGTGTAAAATGGTCGAAAATAACAGGTTTCATTTTAACATTTGTTTTATTGTCAATTGAAAAAAAATTATGTTTTAAAGCTATCTTCAACTCAGTCAAACCTAAGCCTACTCTAACCTAAAGGTCAACCTTACCTATTTTCGACCATTTTACACTTTCGACCAAATTACTTCTTCGACCATATATTTTCGACTTTTAATTTTCGACCATTAATTTCGACCAAATTACCGACTTCCCCTAAATGCCCTAGAAATTGTTTCTAGTTTCAAACAAAAAGAAAACTAATGACAGTCTTAAGGAGTCAAGTGACCCTTGACCCTTCTCCTTCATATCAATGACCCCGTAATTAACCCTTATTTGTTCATGAGTACTTAATTACGTGCGTTTGCAACGGTTTATTTAGTTTTAGTTTAAATTTGGATTTGACTTTAACTTTTAACTTTAGAAGAGAATTCGACCCAGTTCAATACATTGGGAGAGGAGCTTTTGGAACTGTTTTTGAGGCAAAGAAAAAAATTGACGACAGGTCCTACGCTGTCAAACGGATTTCACTGCCAAATCGGTGAGTTTTTAAGCAACTCATAGTTTTAGCAACCCCAATAGAAAAAACCAAAACCGAAAAAATTCGATAGTAAAAAACAAAAACGGCTATATCCATGATATTAGTTTTCTCGGTTTCTCTCTTCTTGGTATTGGTTTTCTCAATTTAGGTTTGCTCGGTTTTAGATTTTTCGATGACTTTTTTATTTTTGGAACCTTAAAATAGTTTTATGATTTTTCTCAAAATTCTTACAATAACAGTGAAAAGTCGAGGGACCGCGTCATGCGTGAAGTGAAGGCTCTCGCGAGACTGGATCACAGAAACATAGTTCGCTACTTTAACGCTTGGATTGAGAATCCGCCAATTGGATGGCTAGAGACGAATGACCCACTTTGGAAAGCATGGTGAGTATTCAAAATTTTGACTTGCCTTTTTCGAATAACATTTTTTATTTTCATTTTTCAAATAAATTTGTCTTTTAGTGTGCTCGACTCTCTCAGCCTTACCTGTTATAGCTACACTTCTTCATTCACCCGTGAATCAAGAAATGAGTTTTCCTTGAACGACAAATCTTCGTCGGCTGGCGAGACAGAGCACTCGGAAATCCGCGTGGCTGAAACAACGGACGAAGGCTCGTTTATCCATTCTGAGTCAGAAAGTACGTACTTGTACATACAACAAGAGTTGTGTCAAAAGAAAACGCTTCAAGATTGGTTGCACTCCGAGCCGAAACGCGTCCTCTCTGAAGCGATGAGAATGTTTCTTCAGTTGATGGAGGCTGTGGAATACATTCATGCCAACCATCTCATTCACCGTGACTTGAAGCCTGGTAACATTTTTCTTGCTGGTGGAATCGGTTCGACCGAAACCGAAATCATGCTGAAGATTGGTGACTTTGGGTTGGCGACAACGTTGGTAGACGACATCAACACAACCTTTGAAAATGAAGAAACTGAAAAACCCTGTGTCAAATTGACGGGTCAAGTGGGTACGGAACTCTACATGGCTCCGGAACTGGTACAAATTTTTTATAAGCCGAATTCAATCTATCCTTCTAAACCTAAACGTAAATTTAAACTAGGTTTTATTTACTCATTTACGCGTTTAACTCATTTACTCATTATACACATTGCTCTTTTAAGTTGTTTTTGTAGACAGAAGGGGAACACTACGATCACAAAGTTGACATTTTCAGTCTCGGTCTCATTTTCTTTGAACTCTTGGTTCCTCTTTCGACGGACATGGAAAAGTACAAGGAGCTTCACAAGTTGCGTCAAATGGAGTTTTCTCCTCATTTCGTCCAGTCATTTCCTGAACAGGCAAGATTTAGACATTGGAGTTCGGACAACATTAAAATTATGTTTAGGTTAAACCTAATTAAAGTCAGGTTTATGATGACTATAATTGAAGTTAGGTTCAAAGCTCTCAACATCAAACCTGACTTTAGGTAGGATTTGAGCGAGGTACAATATTTTTGTTTTAAAATTGGAAATTATTGTTGCGTAAAATTACCCTCTAACTTTCTACTCTTCTTTGATAAAAATGTCGTGTTCTGTTTTAGTTTAAACTGATTCAAGACATGGTGTCCCATGACCCCAGCTCACGGCCGGATGCGTCTGAAATTAAGTCCTTACTTTTGAATTGGGACGTGAATTACCATGACAACGCACTCGCACCCTTTTCGGCAACTTTTCTACAACACGCATTCCGCTACGTGACTCCGAAAGCCGCCATTCCTGTCTGTGCGAATGACAATGCAATTTATTACCACGCTTAAAAATTTGTGGATACTGCTTCTCGAAGGAATAAGTGCAAAATACTCAATCTGGCATCAATGCAGGCTATTTACAATTCAGAAGCCACTCGCCGCTGACTTTCGCTGTTACCTGACAGTTAAAGCCAGGGTAATATAGTAATAGAAAACGCCTTATGTAGCTTCAATTTTATTTTATACAAAAGTCAACAGTAAAGTCAAATCAAATTCAAAGTCTTTAAAGTCAATAAAGATCCAAAACTTGTAGTTTTCGTCTCCTCGTTGTCACTCACTTCGAAAATCCTAAAGTCTGGTTAAAGTGACCTGAGCCAGCAACAAAACCAAAGTGTCCTTGGCAATCATTCCATCGAATTACGTACGTAATTTGACAGTATTGTTGGCCAAAGTATTCCAAACTATAATTGCCTCTGTTTAGTTGTAAATAAGCCTTATTAAATTATAATAAAACGTATTAAACCGGCCAATCAAGTAGCGAAGTAGGAGCATTGGACACAAGATGTTAGAAATTAGAAAATTAGTAAAACTATTAAGATGAAAAACAGATTTTTGGGAAAATTGGACGCATTATAAAATGAGTCATTTTGAGGTCAAGTGATAAATTGAGGAGGGATCTTATTTTTTTGTTCTATGCAAAAATAGTGTTTGCATTTGCGGTGACACGTTGAGGGAACAAAGGGTCATTTCCTATAAAGTGGACCAGTCATCGGAACCATCATAACTTCCTTTTTTATGCTAAAGTACGATAGCGTAAATATCTTGATGCTATCAAATAAGTGATAAGAGGGTAACAATGCAGTAAAAATTTTGCTGCTATTTTCAATTATAATAAAAATGCCATTTAGGTTCTGTTGATTTTGCTGAATAAATTATGCAAACTTCAAACATTACCCTGCCTCTCGAAGCGTTATCATTTAAACTAGCGGAACAAACCCGTTTTATGACAGATAGAACAGTAGTGCATTCTCCATTACCTCCATTTATATATTTTTGCAATACTTTTTAAAGATGATGCCCACCTCTGGCACTGCGCTAGGAGCAGATCACCTTTAGTGTAACCTTGAGAATAAGGGGTCCTTTCTCCTCGGCTGTTCGATTCACATTGAAAAAGAAAAGCGACAAATCTAACACAATCGTAATCCTATTTGAGCTTAGTTGCTTGATTAAAAACAACTTTACTCTTCTAAACTAGGTATCTATACAAACTTACATGGTCTATATAGAACTATATTA
>JAQFYP010000922.1:0-18464 GCA_034694865.1 Bilobella braunerae | reverse complement strand
ATCATAAAAGTGGGATACTTTGTTAGTATATTTAACATTTTTTTGCTAACACCTAAAGACTCAGCAGGGGAACCCCTATTTTTGATACGTTTCCAGGCCGCTTTAACTTCATTTTCCGTAACCTCTTTCATATAAAACAGTTTGTCATTTTCTTTTGGTTCTGTTGCAATTCTATCAAATAGTTTGAGTTTGAGCACTCTCGATAACTAAAATGACCTGTCGGATATTATAATATCATATCATAATATCATAATCGGATATAAGTAATCTAAACCACTGACAATGGAACCTCGTGAACTTATACACGTCAAATGGCACCATACTTATATATGCTGTTAAGTACTCCTTAAGTATGTTAAGTATTGGCTGCTTTTATTCTAAATTTAGCGGCTGATATTCAATTCGAAATTTTTTGAAATTTTTGAAAATTTGAAAATTTTCAGAATCAACATGAAAAACAAAACGACGGTTGTAAGGGTTGTAAGTAGTGTGCGATTAATCAAAAATAATTCACGATAACCCCCCTTTGAATCATTGTTTTCCCCGTGCTAAATCCCATATAGATTCTGAAAATTTCAAATTGAATACCAGCCGCCTATTTTATCATAAAAGTAATCGAATTGGATCACTTTCCAACATACATGTGTACGGTACCAATTGGAGTGTATACGTTCGCTAGGATCCATTGTGAGTAATATTTGAATTTGATGTGTACGAGGGAAATTTCAGCGTCACGCTCAACGCTCAAAAGAAGGCGTGGTCTGTTTGTCTGTTGGTTATTTTAGCGGCACTGATTGGCTAAGTTTACACTATGTGATGTTTTACATGTAGGTTGTACCTAAGAAAAATAGAGACATGACAGAAAAACTTTTTGACTGTTGACAGGACAAGTTGAATGTTCCTTGTTCCTCAATTTTTAAGTAATTAATTATACGTAGTTGGAAGTAAGTGACAAATAACCATTGATTCATTGACAAAATCGTGAGTAGGGTTGACTTCGGTAGACCATTATCCGAATCAACCTACGATTGGCATCCTAAGCGACCGGCATTTTGCATGAGACGCTTGGTCGGTTAGACTTACGACGAGGGGTCGCAAATCCGTGGCATTTTGAAAAATCCGGATTTGGTAGATTTAACAAATTTTGGAAAACAAATCCGGATTTAAATCTGTGTTAAGAAATAGGCTCCAAAATATATTATTTAATATATGCTATTTCTTAATACTTTAGTTAACAACACGTATTTTTACTTCTTATCAACCCCTTCCTATTTAGAATAATATCTTAGCAAAACTTTTCCAACTTCCCTAAAATTTGGAGCCAAAATGATGGTATTGTTAGGCATAGATTTCTTTAAGCATTCCGAGCTACTCAAGTAGCTGCTTACGGAAATTTAATTTACGGATTTTTTATTAGTTCAAATTCCTGAATTTTTTTTTATGATTTGCTACAACCCCCAGAGGCTCAGCCTATGGGGCTCGGGGGCGCGTTCCAGCCACCCACAAGAGGGTGGGGGAGCCATATGCCCAATGTCATCACGCCAATTCGGGCAAGAGGCGGCCGTCAGATTTGTACCCATGAGGGCAGTGTGGAAAGTGCCATGCACTAACCACTAGCCTGCAGCGGCTACCTCAAATTTTTAATTCAGAACTCTTATAAACAGACTTAGGTTAAGAAAGATCTTAAAAATGCCGTTTTAAGTTCTTAAAAAGTTCTAAAAATATGACCAAAAAAGACTAAAAACGAAAAAAAAAAAAAGTTGTATAAATCGACCAGAAATCTCAAAACCAAAAATTTTATCAAACATTCGAACGTCTGAAAAGGTATAAAACAGTACGTTAAACAGTTGACCACAACTTTTCTTTACTTTGGTAAATGTAATGTTCGAAATGGAAGACAGGTTGCTGCATTTGTATTGCCAGTGCCACTTTGCTGAAAATTGTCAATAGTGTGTGAATTACGGATTTTTTAATAATGAAGACTTACAAACGAATTAATTAACGTCTATATCATTTGAATAACGGCCTCAGAAAGAAAAGTGGAAAAAAAATTTTCTATTCACTGACAAGAAGGATTGTTAATTCAAATTCCAAACACCCTTGCTAGTAATCACCATTAAAACTGGTGGCTTTGTTTTAGTTTTGAATCCTATACTGTAAAAAAATCCAATTTTTTTTATTAGAGTCGGACAAATATTGCTGATTTCACATTTGAAATTGATTTTTTTGTAAGTAAAATCTTGAAAAATAGTCCAAAAACTGCAAATTTTTGTAAAAACTTTTAAAAGTTCTAAAAACCCCCGAAAAAAGTTTTGAAACTTTTAAAAGTTTTAAAACTTAAAAACTTACGAATAAGTTCTAAAAACGTTAAATCTTTCTTATCCTATGTATGCTTATAAATTTTGAAAATTTGAAGATTGATGTTAGTCTTGGACTCAACTATTGCTCAAAAGAATTCATTTAAATAAATTTAGAAGAAATCTTTTCTAAAAGATAGATGTATAAATAGATGACGTAATATTGCTTCTGGAATTCAACAAGTAGTACGAATTCTAATCACTGTCGAACATGTATTGCACAAAACTTTTAGAATACGTTTTTTTAATTAGTCTTTGGAGCTTTAGTCAGACGTTAACGCTTGAAACATGTAAAGTTACAGATCCCATTTCTAGCACACTACGTGACGTTATTTTTGGTAATCTGACTATAATTATTAGGTAAAACCACTCTAAAAAGGAGTCTATTTTTAAGGAATTTTTTGTCTTGAAACATCTTGACTAATTAATTGCTTTACATATTTATGCTCAAGATTGCGGACATTGATAGTTGAAGCTTTTACTATCCAATTCCAAAATCCGTGTTTGTTGTAAATAACAAAAACTTCCCAATTCCATAAATACTTCGAATTGAAATGACTAACGCTGGTAAAGCGCCGTTCTTCCTAGCGAAGACGGCGTTGTTAACTAGTATTAGAAGCTTGTTTAATTGGACTTGGTAAAGGTATACGTTGTTAATTTAAACCACCCAATCAGTATATTTCGCCACCTCATTAATCGAAATTCAAGAGTAACTTAAATCTATGATTTCCATGTTTTAAACAACATGGAAACAATAAGTTTAATAAATGCACTACATGCCTTTATTGCCCCGTTTCAAAAGAAAAATCCGGATTCAAAAGAATAAAATTCCAGAATTGGAAGTTATCCAAAATCTTTTAAAATGTGGATTTTTATTCGGACGTAAAGTCCGGGCCCCTATTTACGACTCTTCAAGTGAAAGGAAGAGAACTTTTCACATCTAAAACCAAAAAATTAGTTTTTACAGGGTTTTGCTTGCTAATTTTTTACAAAAGTACTAGCCGCCTAAGCCGCCTTCGGCGGCTTTTGCTTGCTGTCCGCGCCTTCGGCGAATTGTTGAGCAATACGTGTAAAAATTGAAATTATATAGTATAGAGATTTTTACGATTGACCCTTGAAAACTGGAAATAAGTTTTGATCGGAGTTTAGCCCTAAATCACCTCATTTGAAAAAGCTCATCAATATGCACAATTTTGCGCCCGTAGCCCTGCGGTCTTAGCAGGAGTTTGAAATTTCGACATTTTGACATTTGACCTTTTCACCCTGAAAAAACCGGAAGTCAGTCTCACCCGCAGTTTAGCCCTAAAATACCCCATCTTCAAACGTAACTTAATGTGCCAAATATGGCGCCTCTAGCGGTGTTTGTGAGATTGGAGAAAATTTTAATTTTTAGTTTTGGACGATTCAACGTTTGAACCTGGAAGAACCGAAAGTGATTTTTCTTTTGAATTTGGCCCAAAATTACCGCATTTACTCCACTTATGTACGAAGTTTTGCGCCTCTAGCCCTAGCGGTCTCTGCAATATTAAAAAAAGCACGTTAAATTTTGGGCATTTTGACCTTTTACCCTAAAGAAACCGGAAGTGAATTTTGGCCGGAGTTTGGCCCTAAACCAGCGCAGATGCATACTCAATCTATATGTAAAACACGGTGCCTGTAGCTCCAGCAATTTTTGCAGGCATCGATGTCAAACAGACGGACGGACAAAAGGACGAACGATTTTATAGTATAGATAAAACTTCGGTTAAAATACCGGATAAATTCAACAAACGGAGTCTGTTTTTCCTCTTTTTTTCCATTTTAGCTAACTGATGCCTCTCAAGAAACTTTCTGAAAGCAATTCGTAAACCTAAGATGTCTCATTTAGTCTAGTGCAGCACAGTGCAACCGATAGAAAAAGAAACAAAACGACGAAATGAGAATACGGATGCAGATGGGCTTTCTGAGCCACCTTGCAATAAAACGAAACACGCACTTTATTGCTTTCACGACTGATGATGCTTATAATGACTTTGATGCAATATGTATCGGATTGATTCTGTGGAAAAAAAATTGAAGAAATCTCATTGATTTGAATGAGATCTTTCCTCTTTAACATTTGCATCCAGTGATTTTTAGTGATTCTTGTAAATAAGGTTGCTTACCCAGCTAAAGCCTTAATTCATCATTTCTGGTTGATTACAAGTTTTTTACATCTATGAAGCCATGCTGCATGAACGCAAAATTCAACATGCAAAGACAAAACTCTTTTTGAAGATTTGAAAAATCCCAACGGGAGAAATGCTCTCGTCGAGAAGAGTTGAAATTGATTTCATAAGGGTTTTTCTTGGTTTTCATCATATCCTCATCTGGAAATTTTACAAAACTCGATGAACCAAGAGTGCACAAACGTCATGCAGCCGCAGCGGCGCTGAGATTAGTTTTTCAATTCCTGCTCTACTTCCACCTGGAAACGATTACAAAGCTGCTCCAATCAATTCTACACTTCACTATACTGTACAACGCTACAAATTTGGGCTCACTTGGAGTTCATGCAATTGCCGTTGTGATTACCATTGGCATTGCTAATGCCTTTGCGATCCTCTAATTGACCCAAAACTGAGAAATTTGATTCTTTGCTTTTGATAGTCTTGCATGAAATAGAAAGTTGTGATTGTTTCAACGGTCCAGGTGACTCCCGAAACTTTCCTCTCATTTAGGTGATCCCCTAAACGACCCATAAAACCGAAATCTTTTTATTTACAAATTTGCCTGAAAATGTTCTTGGATTCCAATGATCCACGTGAAATCAATGAGCATCTCCAACTACTTCCAAGCCGAGTATTTCGAAGATTTTTTTTGCTTTTGCATGCAATAAAAGTCAATAATCAATCACATGTTAGCAGCATAATAATTAATTTTTAAAATATTCCACTTGGGCAGGTGTGTTTGCTGCTTCTTATTCATATCATCATTATGTCGCCTAAAGCTCCAGTGTACGGAATAATAAATTTTGCAAATGGCCAATGCTAATTTTAGATTTTAGATTTACTAAATTAAACACAAAGTGTTTACCGAAAACCGGATAAACTCATGCATTTTTGTAAATGATGTTATATAGTGCAGTAATATGAGCCAGCATACCGTCGACACAAAATTGTGTTTAACTTAATTATTCGTATCATAACATATTAACCTATTTAATTCTAAGTTAATTCAATTAATCTTATGGTAACGTAACCTAAAACAAAATTGCAGGCTTCCCCAAATTTGTCGTTCAGTTCAAAGTCAAATTCAACCAAAGTTCCCGCAAATATGGTTTCCAAAACCAGGTACCTCAATACAGATGATGTGGATGTTTCTCTGCCCAAATTTTTTTAAAACCTAAACCTAACTGAGAAATAACCTTAAGGGAACAGTTCCGAATTTGATAAAATATATAAGTTATCAATATGTGTTTTATGGATAACAATACAATAGGATCTAGAGTCTATTATCTAGGATGCGTAAACATTAAATAGGACAGGATATTGAGGACAAGGACAAAAAATTAAACTACATTGTGTACTATAACGGGTTGGCTAGATTTTTATTGAGGATAACAAATGGACCCTTACCGTCGAAGTAGCAAAGCCATATTAAACTCCCATGTGTGTAGTAGACGTACAGCAGCAGAGCTATCATTACCAGCACTAAAATTACCTCAATTATGATCCAACTTAATTTCTCCATTTTCCAGAAGAAAGATAATGACGTCTCGAATGCTATACCCTGACTGCGTAAAAGAGGAACAGGCCCTTGAAGACCCTTCCTTTAAGATTGCCATGAAGAAGACATAAATAAACTTGAAACAAGTGACCCTCGCCCAGTCCTGAGTCAAGCAATTTGTGTACACTGAAAACGTTTATAGATAACAAAAAAAAAGTTTGAGAACGTGAAAGACTTCCATACGATTGTCTAAACAGAGTGAGTCGACACTAAAAATTTCAACAACTAGACAATGTTAGCACAATGTTTTGTGCTAACGCAATGTTTTTTTCATTGAACTTTGACATTTGTTTATGTCCTGGTCATTGACATTCACTATTAACATTTTTTCACTTTTTTTTATCAAAAGCTCGCAAAAATTTGAAAAAGCGACGTTTTCATATGATATTTTGCAATGAATTCTCCACTATATTTCTCTTATTTTTTATGGCCGTACTTTGCTGTTTGTGCGTAATAATCACACCAAAAACCCTGGGTGGAAAAATAAAGGGTCTCACGCGGGAAAATCACAAACTCAAATTCTCTTGACATTATTTTTGCAGAAGATTAATCAAAGAGACATATTTAATTTGTAAACAATTAATAACCAACGTTAAATTAATTAATAAGGTGAGTTAATTAGATTAATTATTAGGTTTACTCAATTAGCAGTCAGTTATTAAGTTGTAATTCACCATAGTAAAAGCCAGTGTTTGTGCGTAAATGGGGCGGGGTAGTGAGGGGGGAGAGATTGGAGTTTACATGTAAAAATTTTTTGCTCAACACAAAAGAGTGGACGGGAACACGCATGCGCATGCGCAACTCTCCGGGAATAATACATTTCAAATCTCAATTGCAGTTTACAACAAAAACAATTTCTCATACACACACGGGCACAGGAAATTTGATTTTCCGGGATTTTCCTAGTATAATATAAAAGCAAATATCTTGGCAGCTAAAATAAAAAAACATAAACAAAAAATACCATTTCATATTGTCAACAGAAAAGTGCC
This sequence comes from Bilobella braunerae, assembly GCA_034694865.1. Taxonomy (NCBI): domain Eukaryota; kingdom Metazoa; phylum Arthropoda; class Collembola; order Poduromorpha; family Neanuridae; genus Bilobella; species Bilobella braunerae. Next base: position 11,368 of record JAQFYP010000922.1, on the reverse strand, counting down.
AACATAAATAATGTCCGGAGAGTAAGCATTCCGGTCTCGTAGACAAGGCTGTCTAAAAATTTGCGTAACAAGGGAATAACATGTTTGTAGATTTGCGTGTTTTCCACATTGTGAAATTGTTGGCAGTTTAGATGTTGATGTTTTGTAGACATTAGTAAGTGACATGGAGTTCGATCCCTCACGATTTTCTTTTTCCCCCAAAAAATAGTGTACTTTCTCACGCATCCGTTTCCTAAAAGTGACTCTTTTATGTATACAAAAATTCCAACCATTCCTTATCTATAACTTCACTATATCTTCTCCAAAGAGAGCCACAGTCTTAATGGCTTCAATCTCATTTTTATTTTTAGGTCTTTTGCTTCCGAAATGTTTCGTAAGAGGAATAACTTGAAATTGTCCAATATACCGTGGGCAATGCGTGTTTTACAATCAAACACAATTTTGGCCGCTTCACAATAAAATTATGTAGTTAAATTTTTTTGATCAGTATTTTAGTGTTTCGCAGAAGTAACACTATGACTCTGTCTATATGTAGAAGTGTACTATTAATGATTTTTTTCAATTTTTTGAGTTCTTAAGTTCCCTTCTTAAATTGAAATAAATGAGCCACTTTTGAAAAGTGCCATATCAGAATGAGTAAAAATGTACAAGATTACTTGGGGACTTAAATATGTACCAAGCATTCTAAACGGTAAAAATGAGCCTTTTCGAGTGTTTTTTTTTCTGAATTTCTGAGAACTGTAGCTTATCCAATTTCGTATTATTTTTGTGTTTCTCTGTCCAAGCCCGTCTTGTATTAGTTATTTTTTGTAGAAGTTTTGTTGTAGAAACGTCTGTTCAACAGTCTAGAAGTGAAGAAACGTTTACAGAACCCTACATTAAAATAAATCCCTCATGAATGGGCAGTCAAACAACTGAGGATTCTCATATACATTCACTTTTGCAAAACAGGCCGATACTACGGCAGAGAACTAAAGGGACTCAAAATGTAATTATATCTTCCCTCATACGTATACCCTTAATACACAAATATACACCTTGCGCATTTATTTCCTCTGCCATGCGCGTTTAGTGGATACAGCGCCTTTATTAAGGAATGTGCGTTTATTAGGGACGCCCGTTTCATTGTAGAATTGAAACTTCATCGGTGGAAAGTTCTAATAAGTTCTGAATACTTTCAGCACAAAGTCCTTGGCTTCACGGCACAGAACTTCCTCGTCAACTCACATGCCAATACCATCATCTCCCACTCACTAGCACATTGAGCAGGCCATAGGCGAATGTCAATGGGAATGAAAAAAAATTCAATTATCGGTTAGGTTTAGGTTCGATTTCATTTCAAATTTTGAACATCAATGTAATTAAATCAATTGCAATCAAATTACTTAACAACTCCTGATTAGGTTGTTCTAATTCATTTGATTTGATTTATTCGCCGCCCCTCGGCCTTTGCGGCCATGAATCGGACAACAGACAAAATCCAGACAACAGACTAACTAACTAACTGTAACTCTAACTAACAGACAAGTTAGAAATTTGTAGTTGGAGTTGGAGTTTATAGAAGTTAGGAGAATAATTTTAGAGATCTGGTTTCTATCTGTTAATAAATTTTTTGTAGACATTTCCTAATTTTTTGTAGTTTCAGTGAATCTTTCTCCCGGATACGTTTGTTCGCCTCCACACGAAGTCAATCATTGTATTTTTTATCCAAGAATTGCAACATGACCAAAACTACCCTGCAATTTAGTTTTGAATTTTGCAATGGCTTAGGGGAAATACAAAAGGAGAATTTCTCTTGTTAACACGCAAACTAGACTTTCTCTGGGGACCTTTTTTTCTTATGTCGAATCCTATTCTTCTTGTACTCCTGGGAGTCTTGAGATGATTTGCTTTAACTTTTGCTGATGCACCCTTCATCTGGCATCCCTTGATCTTCAATTTAGGGCAAGGTTTGTGATGATTTTTTTTGGCAAAGGACTTCTGCCAAATGGAAAGAGGTGAGGACTCTATGCTGGAATTTGTCACTAGAGCCGGAAGTGGTGGATCAAGTTCTTGCTGAAATGAGAAAAAAAAAGAATTGACGTGACGTCACCACACAAAAGTTATTGGTTGATTCACGTTGTTTAACTACTAGTACATTGTTTTTAATGAAAGCGGTTTTGCCTTCAATTTCAGCAATTTTGACATCAATGACTTTTTCTGCTATCCTACCGATAAATTTAGTATAATTATGATTATTCAATAATTCCAATATGACGGCCTTTGAGTTTGTGACATTTGCCAAAAATTGCTGACTTTAGTTTTTGGGAAGGTAGAATTACTCGTAACGTGATATTGTTTACAAATTCCGCATATGGTATTGACAGTATCCCCAACTGAAAAACTTGAGTTGAAATTAGAGACTGACTTGTACACTGTGGATGTCATAAAAGAAAAATCTGCCTCTGATTGTGAGATTGTCAGGACTTTCACTTCAGCCAACTACAATAATTCCTGCAAGTCCAATTACAAACCTAACCTAAAGGTTTAATTTTTTATAAAACAATATAATTTTTAATATAATAAAACTTTTCAAAACTTTTCATCAAATAAACAACATATGGTCCTCTCCCTACGAGAGATTTTGAATAGTATTCAATTTTTGCGAGCTTCATTTTAATTTACGGTGTTAATGAGCATTATAAAGACAAAGTAGAGATGTACAGCTTGCGCCAACTTTTTCGATACCCACCTCCCTTTGCCTTTCCCGCTTAGCTCAACTATTGACACATTTGTCGGCACTTTTAGAGAAAAAAAAATAGCTTAGCTTATAGCAAACAATAGCAACGTTGAGCTAAGCGTAGATTTTTTCTCTAAAAGTGCCGACTATTTTGTCATAGCTGAGTTGACCGGGATGGTCGAAGAGAGCCGGGTATCGAAAAAGTTGGCGCGTACTGTACTACGATTTTACGTTTTGTCAAATCGCTTGGCAAACATCCGAGTTAGTGCTAATGGCAAGTGCTATTAACAATCTCGAGTGGATAATCTTTTTTTTAGTTTACCCGACAAAATTATCATAAAATGCCGATCTACGGGCGCTGAGCCCGTACTCAAATTGAATATATTTGAATCAAAATTCCTGTAAAAGTCATAAACGGATTTTGTAAAAAAAAATCGTCTTTATATAATTTGGTTTTTTGACTTCGATAAATTTATATAAGAGACCGGGCTCGTTTAAGAGTACTTCCGTCTAAGTTTTTGACTGTAACAGGTTAAAATTGTGATTAAAAATTGTTTTTTTTCAAAAATTTATATCTGGGCAAAGTACTTTACAATTTGAACTCAGCATACTCCAATTAAACAAAATCTACAAAATAAACATTTATGCAAATTGGAATTTATCCGCCAAAGTAAAATTTTTCCAATTACTGGAAAATTTTCCATGTTCCAGGGGTAAATATGGGTAGAATTCGGGCCATGGGATTCGGTTTTTTTTTCAATGACCCATTATATGAGCCCAAAACTGGGAAATCACTTCCCCGTTGTTTTTTTGCTCATTTTTGGTATACTTCAGAAAATAGATAATTCAGAAAACATTTCTTACGGCCGCATCTCACGTCAAGTTTGTGTCCTCCCTATGTTCACCAGGCCCACAAGCGGAATATTACGCATAGCCTGTTGATTTTGCTTGATGACAACATTTATGCTAATGAGCTCCAGCCATACCACATCCCTACCCTCTCCATTACTTGTTGACCATCCGCTCTGCGGGAATGTCAAATAACGCCTTCTTCTCTAATTGATCAATACCAGAGAATAAAACCGCCCCGTATTGTTAGCAAGCCGTGGTATTAAAGTGGCATGCAGGAAGCGACACTCGAACCCCGGCCACATGGGAGTACAACCAAGATACAGGTCACTTTTCCACTACCCCACTATAATGTTCATGATAACTCTTGTATGCTTATCCATCAAAAATTTAACTTCTTGTTCAATTTATTATATATAATCCATTTTAGGTGTAAGACCACATGTCGTGGGTGCCTTAATGAAGTGACATTTTTGTAACTTAAACTGCGTAAAATTTTTAAAATTTACTTTTGGGCTAATCACTGAAACAAAAATTGACGATGGTTACAATGATTTCGGGACCTTGGAAATGAGAAAAGCTTCACACCGCAAATGACCCATTGACCTCAACGTGGCATTTCATTATGAGACCTTGACTTTACTTGTGCATGAAAAAACTGTTAATTTGGTTTCGGACCAAAACCTTGGAAAAAATACTCTTCAAAAACGAATTAATTTCAATTAACTTTCCTTAATTGCAATTGAGAAGCAATTATAAGCTGCTATTTACGCAAGGAAACATTTGAAACACATTTTGTGGTTACGACTACTTTAATTTAGAACAGCTTAGAATTAGAACGTGTTGTTGAAGTTGACATTATGTGGTTGCAAAGTAGCCTATCGACATTTATAAAGAAACTAGGCTTGAGCAGTCGGTTTGAGTTGATAGCGAGCCATTGGCCCGGGCCGATAGTGAGTCATTTCTTGGAGCCGATTGTGAGCCATTGGCTTGACCCGAAAATGAACCATATACAGCAGCCGCTTTATTTCCGCTTTCTTGCTCGCTCCTCTGTTCAAATAGTGAGAGCACGGTTAGGAAGCCTTACAAACAGCCTTACGGTATTTAGGTTGCGACAGACCAGTGGCTGTAGAGGAAATACATGGACGGTTCTGCCTGATGCGTTGCAGTTTCACCCCTGTTTGCACACATTTTAAAACCTGATTACGAATAAAAATAGAAGATTTTAGAACAGCGTATTTGAACAGTGAAAGCATACCGACAGACTGAAAGGACTTCTTGATGGTGGTCCGGGGCCTGGACTCAGCGGCAGTGCTAAAGGAGATACGTAATGTCAGTTAAAATGTAATGAAATTTAAAATTAAAAAAAAGTACACCAATAATTCAGCCCTTATTGTTGGCATAACCATCTCTCATAAATAGGCATTTAAAAAAACTCGACAAGTAGGATTTCTAGTTTTCTTTCTAAAAACTGAAGCAAGGGGAGGCAAGGCGTGGCATAGAGTCACATATAATACGTAAATATATATAATATGTAAATATATATAATATGTAAATATATTTAATATATAGTATTGAATGTACATCTATGGGAGTTTGGCTTGTGAGGAGTGTCGTGTAGTTGATTTTTGCGTGCAAGTGAGGCTTTGAAGTAGAATTAAAGCCCGCACATGCCTGCCAATGGCAAATCAAGAAAGAATAAGGCTATAAAAAATACGACAACTAGTATATTGAAACTTATACCAAATGTCCCTCCGCAGCGCCGCAATGTCAGAACGAATTTCACGGAGCAGGGCGACTCTCTCATTGTCAGCATCTTCTGAAATTATTATTTAGGTAATCTAACTAAGGTAATTTACTAATTGTCCTCAGCTTAATTAGCGTCATTACATTAATCCAGTCAAAAAGCCTGTCCTAAGACGTGAGGATTTTTGGTATAAGTTCCCGAATCTCCAACCTGGGACGAGTCTGTTTGGCTTGTATTAACTATTTTGTAGCAAAATATTTTTCTTATATCTATGGGCGTTAACTTTGAGCAGGAGCTGAACCTCAACTCAAATGATAAAGTGAAACCGAGTTGGGCAATGGGGAAGTGAAACGGTAGTTTTGAAATGCAACACCAAAAAGGTACCGATATATTGAAAGAAAAACGACAACTTATGTAGCAAATTCCGTGGTGCCATTACCTGCTATGCGATTTATGGCAATAATCTCCTTCACGTCGTCGTTGAAACGTTGTTGAAGACGCCTGCGCCTGGCTTGATTCTCCTCATCTACGCAAAAATAAATCGTGAACATCAGAGAAGGGTGATTTTAGAAAATGGATTTTCTACCTAAAAAATGTTCTTTTAAAAAAAGGTCCTTCTACTTGAAAAAGGGTTCATTTAAAAAAGGTCTTTCTACCTAAAAAAGTGTTGTTTAAAAATTGTCTTTCTACCAGCGCATGCGCATGCAGTCGAAATTTCAGCGTGTGGAATGAGTCCGAAAGTTCAATTCATTATTTTAAACTTGAGTATAATTACTTAATTTTGATTAAAATTAGTTGATTTAGGTTAGCACAAGTGTACATTTAATTAATTTTTCTGTTGATTTGCTATATGCGAGAAGTGGCATTAAATGTGCCGAACATTAATCTTAAATTAGCATTAGCCTATAGTCAATGCTTTTTTTTTAGTTGAGAATTACAATTTTTGAAGGTTTTATAGGGAATTTGATATTTGTCAGTACTATAAGCTCATCGATTAAAAATAATTATTGTACAAAATCGGTAAAAATTCAATTCATTTGAAGTGTGAACTGGAGTCTAATTATTTAATTCTTAATTTTAATTACTTGATTAAGGTTAGCATTTAATTAATATTTAGATAAAATATACCGATGAGCGGTGTCAAATGTGCCGATTATTGATCTTGAATGGGTTTTAGCCTGTAGCAGATTCTTTTTAATTCAAATTTTGTTGGCCTTTTTAAATTTTGTCAATATTTAAATAAGATAATCAATTTTAATTATTTTTTTTAAACTCGTAAGTTTGTTAGATTTAGTTATTGTTTCCAACTTCTACTTAACCCAAAACTAGGTAAATTCATATGTAATTAAATCAAAAGAATGGTCACGTTTCTTTTTCAGCTGTCTAAATACAAAGGTGCATCGAATCCGTCTAACCGTATATTGTTTTCGCGAAGCGCAAACTACGGCTAGTTTATTCATATCCTAATAAGCCCGTCCTGAAACTGGATGATTTTACGTTTAATTTCTGAATCCTCCTGTCCTATGGCGGGTTTGTGCGGCTAGTATTAAACATGTAAATATTTTAGCAAAGGAAATCTGTTCAATACTTTGTGTAACTTGGAATGCCCATCTACGAAGCTGGGAGAAGAGTATGGTGTAAGGGAGTTCTTGATCGACAGCTAAGCACACACAACAAGGTAAGGCCATAAAAGGGGACTTTTGTGGCGAATGGTCTTGTTGTGGAAACTTTTTTGTGGTTTTTTCAATTGTGGGGATGTCGCCTGGCCTGTTGCTTGGTTATTTTCCCAAGCGGCGGTGGTTCGAGGCTCGCTCCCTGCATGACACTTTATGACCACGCTTGGCTCTGTGACAGTACGGGGCTTTGGCATTCACTGGTATTGGTGAGTTAGAGGTGTGCCGGGGGTTACAATCTGCTGACAATGCAAAACCAGTGAATCCTCATAGAGTCACCCCTTCTCTATGAGTTGAGCCTTTAGTATAGGCGAGTCTGAGGTATGGAAGATCAGGACTTAAATGACGTGAATGCCAATAGACGTCATAGAATGCCAGCAGTCGTTAATAATTGATAATTATAATCAACACTAGTTACGGCAAGTAATTCATTGTTTATTTGAATTAAAACTAATTACATTAAAGCAATTAATTCTTACCGGTGTCGTCCAGGCAAAAAACGTTCAGAGTATACGTTCGGAAGAGCAAATATCAAATATATAAAAAAGCAAATTCCGAATAGCAAATATAAATCAAAATGGAAAACGTAACTGGCTTCATTAAAAAAAATACTACTCATAAATTAGTTGCTGAGAAAGAGAGACACTTAAGGGACCATCACTCTTGAATGTACAAAATTAAAGTATTCAGAAATGTGATAATCATAAATAAAATGACCCTCGAACCGTTCAGAACACACGTTTAGCTAAATAAGCCCGTCCTTAGGACACAAAGAGCCGTTGAAGGGACAAGTTTCTAGGCCTTCAAGTACTCATCCACTCTGTCACAATGTGTGGAGAAATATTAAGTGAAGGTCTTGAAGCTTTTTAGGGCTCCTATAGATATCGGTTGACCCTTGACCTTTAAGTGAAAGATCAAGAGAGGGCTATTAGGGCTTACCAGCCACGAACCAATAAAAAGAATCAGTGTCTTCAGCTTGCGGAATTTCATATCATATTTTTTACTCAACGTTGCCAATAATTTTCTATTCTTTTTTTTTTCATTTTCTCACGCACTCGGTAAAAAAAATTTCATTTTTATTAATGCAAACTACCAATTCTTTATTATCTTCTCTGAAGCATTTTTATTGTTTGAACACTACTGCTGCGGTGAGTATTTTTTCAAAGTAACATACTTTTGAAACAAAAAGTTTTTCAATAAATTTCTGACTCACTTCAGCAACACCAATTCAGCGTTAAGAATGGGTAATTATATTTAACACTAATTACTGCAAGTAATTGACAATTTATTTATCACTATAATTTCAAAAAAATAATTGATTCTTCTAGGATTCTAGGAACAGAACCTTGTTAAAGTACGTTGAAAAAAGACGTTCCATATGAAGTATAGACAAACATGCCTATAATGTCTACTAAAATAAAGAAGTTTGATTGGCTTCATCTGAAATAATACAAAAACTTAATAAATTAGGACTATAATTATATAGTTTTAACAATAAGTTGACTACCATTGCTTTTTCTATAGCAGTACTTTGAGCGTCCGTCCGTCTTTAGCAAATCCAATTCAAAACTACAATTCCAATCCAAAACTCAATTGCACTTCAAATTCATAACCAACTCACATAGATGGCATTAAAATAATTAAACATTATGCGTGCATCCACGCAACTCTATGACATTTAGTTTATGAACATTATTTGAGATGAGATGAAGAGAGTCATATGTTTACATTTGCATAGTCTTTTCGGAAAAACTTCATTGTGAAAACTTTGTGCACTTCAATTTGTTGTAATCTTAAATGACCACCTTTTCATTTACAATTACATTTAATTAATTACAATTAATTTCAATTCAATTATCTTTGATGGTAAATACACTACACTAATTACCGCTTTTGTTTAGAAAAATCGTTTTAAATTATAAAAAAATTATTATAGCTCGGAAGGAATTGCGCCACTTCACCTTTCTGGAAACCTTGAAGACCAATTGGCTAAGCGTTGACGCTGCAGCGCTTTAAAACTTTTCAGCAGCGTCGAGCTCTTTCAGTGTAATTCACCGTAAGTAGGTTACACTGAAGCTTTCACCTTTTACCTTCCTTTTGAAAGAAAAGTTCATTCTAGAAATATGTAGTTTCAAAGTTCAAAAATGTGTAGATTTTAAACCCGTTTTGGTAAATTTCATTTTCTAGAATTTGCAGATTTCAGCAAATGATTTGGCTGATTAAAACAATCTAAAAATCTAAGCTCTTCCAAATTGCAAGTTGGTAAATTGTACATTCAATAAAATTTGCAGGATTTAATTTTTTTTTTTAATTTGACTAGCCTTCATTGTAATTTCGGCAAACTTGCAAAATAAAAATGCTTCGGGTATGCGAAGTGTATTGACGATGCACATCTAAATTTAAGGTTTTCGTGAGATTGTTCCGTTTAAAGTTTATATTACCAACCTTAGCGTTAGTTATAGTTAAATGAGTAGGGTATTCTCAATCGTTTTCAGGCTTTGCCAACATATGTAAGGATTAGCAGTGTTTTCCACCAATAGGTTTGGTTAAATTAGTTACTTCACACAAGGTATTTTAAGTTAGAGTATTCTTGTTAAATGTTGTCATTTATATTCATTGTATCGGGTAGGCCATTTGGGCATAGATTACAATGGGATAGCCTATTATGGTATGGAAACTAGGTATAGGATAGCGCCTCTGTAGGCTATCGCTTGTGTAGGATATCGCCAGTTTAGCTTACTGCCAGCTTAGGCTATTCCCAGTGTAGATTATTGCCTTCTGTAGGCTATCGCCTTTTGTAGGTTATTGTCTTTTGTAGGCTATTGCTTTTTGTAGGTTATTGTCTTTTGTAGGTCATTGCCTTTTGTAGAATATCGCCTTTTGTAGGAAATCGACTTTTGTAGCTTATCGCCAGTATAGGTTATTGCCTTTTCTAGGATACCGTTAATATAGTTTAGTTTGTTATTCATTCATTAGTTTGTAAGAGTTGTTAAAATAGCAGTGTCAGTAACTTCTTTCAATCAGTCGTGAAATAAAGTTCAAACAGACAACATCTCCTTATTGTTCCAGGTTTTTACTACTGCTCTTTGATTTAAAGTTCAATAAAGATTTGTTAAAATAACGTTTCACGATTCATTCTTAGTGTTGGATTTCTCTTGGGATACCGTTGACGGAGTTTTATAGCTTTGCCTTACAACCAAAGTATAGTTCTTCAGTAGTCTTCATACATTTTCTGGACGTTCTACACTTGCTGTACCAACTATCGTCTTATCGAAATTACACGAAGATTTCTGGATGTCTAGATTTTGAGAATTTTCAAAACAATTTTTCGATTTTAAAAATATATTTTGTTAGAGTTTTTAAGCTCCGCCCCATTATTTACCCCTTCAAAAGCTTGGGTGGGGTTGAAACGAAAAGCTTACACATTTTGCCATGAAACTCGTGCTCTGTCATAATTTTTCTTAAGTGGCGTATACTTTAGACATCCTTTTCCAAAAAAACCACTTCCATATTGGCGACACCGGGACTCGAGACCGTGTCCGTCCATGGCTAGAGCTCAAGGCTCTAACAACTCGGGCTGCAAGGGTTGGACAATTTTGAATAAATTGATTTTATGTGATCTTCAATTTTACTTTACGGTGTTGCTGAACATTACAATGACAAAGAGAAGTAATACTATTTCACACTTCGTCAAATCGCTTGCAAATCTAAAAAATTATTAGGCAAATTACAATTGCCATTAACAACCCAATCTCAAGTTGATCATTGATCCAAGTACCGCACAGTCAACTGCTTACTTTACAAAAATTGAGTTACGCGTACGCAAAAAAAGCCCGTCCTAGGACAGAGAAATTCTTAAGAAAATCAAATTTAAATTTTCTTGAACTTCTAGGTGTTATATAAATAGTTACAGAAATCAGACTACGTGCGTGAAAATGTAAATGTTTTAGCTCACGCACGGTTAAAACCAGCCAATGGAAGTAGGGTTGTTGCCTTAATGATGCCCGTCCTGAGACCGAAAGTACAAACAAAAAGTGTCGGAATTCACCACTAACGGTCGAGTACAGTCAAGTTAAAGCCACTATTCTAATTTCCCATGTATACAAATTGTAAAATAAATATACTCTTGAGAGTTGTATAAAATTGCACCCCCATTGGCAAATCAAAAATAATAAATAGAAGCACGACAATTGATTAACGCAAATGACGTAATGCCCTTACCATTACCGAAGTTTTCCCCAGAATTTTATCGCCTGCATAATGAACACATACAACATATGTGAATTTATATATTATACAATAGATAAAGACGGAAGCGTGCGTGACAAAGGGTGGGGTAGTGGGGAGTGGGGGCTTGGAGTTTACACAGAGAAATTTTTT
>JAQFYP010000921.1:0-18465 GCA_034694865.1 Bilobella braunerae | reverse complement strand
TACATCTATAAAGTTGTAAAGGTAAGCAATTATCTGAAGTTTTAAACATTATCAGTTGCATTTAGTTATTCAAGACTTTACTAGAGGAGTAAATGCAGCGCTGCTTTTACTTATTTGCTTTAAAATTAAATTGTTTTAGATTTTTTTTAAGAAAACCCTGCTAAAAGCTCTATCTTAACTTCAGTCGTCACAGTTTTTACCAGACGTATAAAACTTAAAAGCATACTAAATTATATCCGCCTTCCACTTGCTTAAAATTTTCAACACAGAAAGTTACCACTTTAACGTTTTTCGCCATCACTTTTCTAGCCTGTTTATGTTTAGTTCATCATGGTGAAGAAGGTGCTACTCACTAAATCCTGAAGTTATCGACTTCATGAACAATATCACAGTGAGTACTAAGGCTTGGGATCAGTGTGTTCCAGCTGCGCAGCACTACCAGCCTACCAGTATTTGAGGAGTATTTAAATTTGTTTTCCTATCGAGACCAGAAATTCTGGATTAGAAGTATCCCGGTTGTTCCTAAAGCAAATAAGCACAGCGCGATGGCCGTTAGTGTCGTAATTAAAAACGAAGTTTTTGTGTATGGGCTGTTGGCGGCGGTCTTTGCCTACTTCCACGGGTACTACATTGTTGGACTCTATGTTCTGGCAAAAACTCCAAGAGAAAAAGTTGAAAAGAAGTGCAGAAAATGATGAGTTGCTTAACGACATTAAACTAGAAGTTGTTGAAAAGGCACTAAAGCAAACCTTAAAATTCACAACGAGTATAGATTCAATTTTCCACGCAGCAAAAGTAGAGGAATTGGTAGCCAAAATCCAAAACTTTGACGAATACGCCGAGGAGCTGCAGAAGGGCCTGAATGCAGGAATACTGGAAAATCAACCAGACCAGATAAGCGGTTGCTCAAGTCAGAGTGATGATGGAGCTCAGGACTTTTGCTGCGGAGTCCTCACCCTAAATTCTCACTCTACCTTCTACCAATTCTTGGAAATACAGTGACTTTGGTTAATGCGACAAAAGCTACATTTACACCTCGCTGATACTATTGTGCCTGCATTGTTTAAAGCAGTTTACATACAGAACACCTTGGATATAATAAAAATTCAGATATTCAGAACCTCGAATATAGTTAATCAGGTATATTTAACCCCGGAAATAGTAAATTTCGGATATAACAAACCCCTGAAGTGATAAACTTTAGATGCACACCCATGATATAGTAAACTGTGTATAATAGTGAACCTCGGATTTAGTAAAGTTCCGATAGTGAATCTCGGGTACAGTAAACTTTGGATATTATGAACCCCGGTTATAGTAAACGTTGATTTTTGTGAACCTGGGATACAGTAAACTTTGGATATAGTAAATCCCGGATATAGCAAACGCGTGTATAATAAAACTTAAGATATAGAAAACCAGTAACAACGAAAATAAAATTTTGGACATAGTAAACTCGTCAGAAAGAGAAGGGGTGAACGCTGCCGTGGCACAATACCCGAGGTTCACTGTAATTCCAAGAATTGGTGGAAGGGGAAGGGGAGGAATCCGCAACAAAAGTTCGGAGCTCCGTCATCACTCTGACTCAAGCTTGGCATTTCAATTGCACTTAAGAAGAGACGGACGGCTTTGGTAAAGCAGTACCGAGCTATAGAAATTATTTCAAAAATCAAAAGCATGCTCAAGTCACTTGGAGTGAGAATATTTGAAAGAGCGCCAAAGCAATACGCCGAGTACAAGAAGAGCTGTAACAATAGCGATGACATACCCAGGTAAATGAAAATGTGTTATGCAATAATATAATGTAGTTACGGCAAACAAGAGCGTACAACAATTTTTCTTTGCTGTTACTGCTCGGTAGTGTTTGAAATGACATTAAAATTCAACACTAATTTTGTTAGTTCAAAATTCATTTTGTTCTTCTTACACAATCAATCAATAGTTTGTTTGTTATAGGCAAACCCAGATCAAAACAAATTCAGAGAACAAAGTAGATAATACTTCGTACACAATACAAAAGCGAAGACAAACATTTGTGAACTTATCATACACACTTTTTTATAATTAAAAATTTAAACAAACCAATTCAACATCAATTGTATGATAAATTGACATTGTAAATGACATTGATTTTTTTTTTTGTTGTTCCTCTTCTATAGCGGAACATTATTTGTAAAGGACACTTTTCTCTGTGGCCCCCCATTGACCCCCAAAATGATCCCTTGACCTCAAAATGACCTTTCAAGGTCAAATTCTACTTTTGTATGAAACAAAAAGTTATGGTGGTTTAAATGACCCCAGAGCCCTCCTTGACCTAAAAATGACCCCTTAACCTCAAAATGACTTTTCAAGGTCAAACCCTACTTTTGAATTAAACGAAAAGTTATGATAGTTTGAATGACTCCAGAGCCTTTTTTCACCCGGAAATAGCCTTTGACCTTCGAAAATTCTAGTCTAATGATATTAATGTTTCTATTTCTAACTTTCATACTTCCGCTTCTGGTTGACCGTTTTACCACGGTTTATTTTTTGTGCAGTCATTCCAAGTCATTTACAATTACATATATCATTGCGTTGCTAACGACCCATAGTCCGGCGGTATAGGAACTTTGTCCTAACTTGGGTAGGTGCCGAGATCAAATCTCGGCAGGAGCACAGTAAGGAAGTTATGGTGTGGTAGTGGTGAGTGGAAGCGTAGAAAGTTGCGGCCGTGGAGGGTGGGCTTGTGCCGGTAAGCGAAAAACAGCGTTCAACCTCTGCCTAAGCAGATGCTCCTCGGTGGTAAATCCCACGTTTACTGTTCAGCAGAAAGCTTTCAGCCGCAAACCTCGGAACTTCAAAGTCAACTCACAGGCCGAGACCACCCTCCCCCACTCACTCGAAATCATGTTGAGCATATGTTGACCATTCCATAGTGTAGTGTCCATAGTGTAGTTTCCAGCTGTAGTGTCATGTCATGAACCGTAGATAAACATAATAAAAGTTTAAGTTTTGAAAAAAAAATTATTCCTCGTAAATACAGTCTTATCAGTTTGTTTTGCTTTGTTTTGTTTTACTGAATGAGAAACAGAAAAAACGTAAAAACAAGAAAAAAAAACAAAACAAAAACATCAATCATATACAACACGTAAAAGTACACAATCGGAGGAAGAAAATGACGAAAAATGGAATTTCACTGATACGTGGTGTTAGACAACCTGCAAGACTGTTTTGTTTTTGTTTTGAAGTTTTGTACTAGCAACGTTACAAACGCTTGCACAAATGCTACTACTCATCAGTTCAGCTGTAGAATGCAAAATTCTGAAAGTAGTAATTTTTTTTTAAAACTTCACGAGAACTTACAGCAAAACATTTAGCATAGCCCGCGTTTGTAAATAAGTGCAGTTTAATAATAATATATAATAGACCATTTCATAAATATTACACAAATGTTTTAACATGTTACAATAATAATAGCTGAAAGTTGCCTATTAGCGCTAATCTTATAATTTTTTTACAGTTAAAATTTATAATAATTACAGGATTAAAGTCACATTATGAAATTTAAAGACGATTAAATTATATTCCTCGACCAATAAGGTTATATTTTAGAGTCATCTAACTAACAATATACAATAATTTTACACTAATTCCTAAATTCTAACAAAACTGTAATCTAATTCACAGTTTACAAAATTATAATTACATTATTTATCGTGTTAGTTTTTTGTTTAAAAGAAAATACGCGTTCGACAGTTAGTCTGAATTCAAAGAGAAACTTGTTATGGTTTATCAACATAGTCAACAACAACAGGTTTATCTCCAGCAAATGATGTTGTGAGCATACGAACTATGGCCATACTTGACACGTTCGTTGGTTTAAGAGTAACATTATTATGTTGCAACAAACTTCCATCCATACGCTGTATGGCGAAAGTGGGAATTAGTTTTTCTTCCACCAGCAACTGTTTCCATGTATTAGTATTCTTCGATTTTGGAATGCATCCATTTTCTTTTGCAATCGCATTCCCCGGAATAGAAATTTCGCTAAAAATATAATGTAAATAAGTACATGCTAAGTCGGACATTCTTTAGACTAACTTTATCACTTATTTACAGTTATAATAACTTACCCAGCTAATTCGCAAATGGTAGCATTAAGTGAATATAGAACAGGTGGAGCAGATGGTACTGGTTGTTTACATCCTGGCTGTATTGTAAGCACAATCTAATCGAGAAAAACAGCACAAATTTTATTCATCTGTGATGTATAAAAATAGCCTATAGAAAGTAGAGTTAAACGCAATAGGCCATTAAATAATCACCATGGAAAAATCTTCAGCAACTTTAACGGGCTAGGAGGTTACTTGATTAATTGCCTAATAATTTTGAACTATACAACACTAAAATATTTTGCCGTGATGGAATCTAACATTTTGAAACAAGTCTGGATATATTATAAAAATTTTGAAATTATAATTATACATCAAAGTAATATCTACTACTTAAATTTTTTTCCTAAAAATTAGCTATTAACGTATCAGGATAGGATTTAAATGTATACGTATTAGTATAAGCATTATTTGCTAAACTATATCGGATGAATAAAAGTGAACCAAAACCTTCTACAACATATGGACACAACACATTACAACATTACGTACCTTAATCGATTCTACAAAACAAAGAAATTTAGAGCTGCTTCCCATGTAGTTGTTAACAAGACTTAGTCGTCGATATCCATATTGCTCACTGAAAATAAAGTATTGAACAGGTTTCGGAACGGTCGCATCTGAGAAAATACGAGAGTTTGATTTGCCATCCGATTGCAAACTATAATATAAGCATTGTAAGAATCATTTTTGAGCCTATGAGCTTGCATTTAACTGATAAAAAGAAACATTTATTTTACCAAAATTTTACCATTTTATTCATTTATATATTTCTCAAATAATCAGTCATTATTAAAATCACATTCTCAGTCTGCAACAATGTAAATTGTATTCTCCACAACATTTTATGATCAGTAACACTAGGATAACCATCAAGCTTTATAAAACGACTACATGGAGCATTTGTTGGATAGCTGTTTTGAGTTCTAGAATACTGTAGAAATGAATTCAAAAAATATTATCCTACTCATAAGGCCGGTTCTAAAACTATTTTTTAGGAATACATCTAAAGGCACAACTACATTATCTGCATTAAGATAAGTCGGCGCCACTTGCTCAATCCAAGCATAATATTTCTAACCTATAGTGAATATTGCAATAAATTAACATAAATTCAATTAGCCCAAACTTGTAGTTATTTACACTTTACAGTAAATTGTAGTGTCTTGTTTTGTGTGAGAAATGTACGTGCTTTGCTGAGAAAACGCCATTTGCATTTTCAGTTTAATCCTCCCTGACTTTCTCGAAATCTGCTTTAAAAAGAGCAGATGGGTTTTGTCAAGGTCTTGTTCGGTCAAAGTATTTTGTTCGAAGAGACTTAAGCCTAATTTTGGTATTCCCTACGAACCGCATTAGAAAGTGATCCCCGTTTTCATCATTTCACGCACAAAACCTGCAGGTGCAAGACTCAAAGACACTCATACTAAAGAGGTAAAAGGCATTTTTGAAGGACCCATTGCAACCAGGATTTGCAAAACGGCCCGGCGCAGGCTAACACAAGTGCCAGTAGTTTTCTTACTGAACGATTTCAGTATTGCTTTTGTTTCTGCAGCCCTCCCTTCTCTCGCAACGCTTCAAGTGGAGTTGTTTGCCCCCCGTTTTGCTAGTAGAAACAGGTACAACAAGATTCGGCCATATAATTCTTAGTTTAGTATCCTATTTTGCAAGATGACCGAGTTTGATCCTTTCATACGTTCCTTGCGCGGTGATCCAGTAGACCAATACTCGTCGAATTATTGCTAACTTTTTAAATCATCAAGACATTCCCGCTATGGCTTCGCCTATAACGAGTGGCTGTGCAGAAACTTTGAACCTCTTTGCGAGTCTACAAATATATTTATTGCAAGCACTCCCGGTTGTGACTTCGAAATTATTGCTTATTTTTTTATGCTTAATTGACATTCGCCTACGGCCTGGTCAACTTTTGCCTATGCTTGTGCTAGTGAGTGGAGAAGGATGGTTTCGGACTAGGAAATTGTGAGGATTGAAGCTGAAGTCTTTCTGCTGAACAGAAAACGTGGAGTTGACCACCTAGGAGTATCTGCTTAGGCAGAGGCCGCACCCTGTATTTCGCATACCTGCCCCAAAACCACCCTCCACGATCGCAACTCTCAAGGCCTCCTCTCACCACTACCACACCACTCACTTTTTTGTGCGGCTGTCGAGATTCGATCTTGGCACCTACTCAAGCTAGGAAAAGGGTTCTAACCTCTCGGACTGCGAGTCGTGGGTATTATTGCTTAATATACTTATACTTATATACTTAACGCTTGCCGAATTTTTATGGTTGTTAGTCTACACGAAGCATTTGCCAAGACCCCAGCTCAGTATTCCGCCGTGTAGGTTCAATGCAAATATTTAGGAGACAAACCCAAAGTTTACCCTTTAGACTTTTTTTATCGAGCAAGTGCCTTGGAGGCCTAACCTAAGTGATCTTTCCCTAATTTGTTAACCCCATTTTTTGGATGCTATTTGACATTCGCCTGTGGCCTGGTCAACATATGTTCAACATATGATTTCTTGTGTGAGTGAGTGTGGGAGGCTGGTATCGGCGTGTGAGTTGACGATCAGGCCGATCAGCGCGCTACTCATACCGGCTCAAGCCCACTCTCCACAACCGCAACCACTGCACGCTTCCACTCTCCACTACCACACCACTCACTTTTTTTGTACGGCTGCCGAGATTTGAACTCGGCACCTACCCAAGCTAGGACAAGGGTCCTAAATCCGCGGACTACGCGCCTTGGGTTGTTAACCCTATTGCAACGTGTAATTTAAGTGTACAAATAACCTATGGCTCCTTTTTTTGCCGTATAGAAGTAGTTGCGTTAATCTTTAACCCATTTTTGCGGGCAAACATTGTTGAACCCTTCCACCATACTGCTTGCAAGCCAAACATGGTTTCAAGTTATTTCGCTTTAAGTATCTCTCAGAATTTTTAGCATTTTTAAACTCTCTAATGCCGGAGTCCACAACTTGAACCCACTGGGTTTTCTTCCGGTTTCTACAGAAAATTGGTTTACCCAACTAGACTGATAACGTAATTGTTCTGAGGTCCGAGAATGAGTGCGTAAAGTCTACCTAGCACTCGTCAACAATGTCGAGAATATCATGAAATCCAAGAATTATATAAACGACCTCCCTTCTGCTTTTTTGTCCTGATTGACAATTGTCATGTTTGGCCCATCAGCCATTCTAACACTAAATACTATCCCAAATTAACGTTAGTGCTTCCTCAGGGTGAGGGATGGGCATTGCAGTGTGATCCTACAATCAGTGAACTTTTTTTTATGTTCACAGTACGATTGTTTTTTTACTTACACAACGAGTGCCCCGTTACTTTCTGGGTTAAATAAAGCCTGTTCTGAAAGATGACTTATTATGTTTGTTTCAATCCGTGGCAATGTAAATTTATCCGTCTTTGGAATTGATGCTCTTACAGCAAATGATTGAGTCTTAAAGCTCTGTAAGATTAAACAAAAATGAAACATGACAAACTTAATTAACAATTTAAAAACTTACTTGGAACACGCTATAGTTGATCACAGCAGCATCGTGTAGCTTTGTTGGGTTTATTTGGAGTACGGTAATTGGGGTCCAGTCTATTTTGCCCCTTTCAAAGAAATCATACTCAAGCGTCTGCAGTCCCAGTGCAGAACTTTGTATCGCCCTTGCCCTTGCCTCAGGAGTACCATTATTAAGCATGTACTTTGCTTTGAGATTATCGCAATCAATGTGTAGATCCAGATAATACATATCGTCATTATCTTTAATTATATTCACTGTCAGACTAGAATTCCTATAAATTATTTATTAGCATTTTAGGGTTAGCACGGAAATTTAGTACATTCATAAAAAAAATTAATAGATCGTGTACTAGTTTTATTTAGTACTGTTCAATTTTTTTGATAATATATTCAAATATTTCAAGTTTCAACAAGATTTTTGAACTGGGCGTATCAAATCATGTTTGTATTTTGAATCGAAAACTAGCTTTGGCTGACAGCAAAACTTTATACTCTCTTATACTTAGAAATCATAGCAATAGTATGTGCTGTTGAAAATAATTTGCGTTTATACATTTATATAAGTGACCCCTAAACGTACAATATAGATATATCGTGTAAATGAAAATACTTACCCTTGTGCATTGCCGCGAAAAATATTTGACTCGGGCACAATTTGAAAGTATTCCTTGTTTTTAATTGAAATCATAAGAACCCAATTCTATTAAAATAAAAAAAAATTCATAATTATGTTACAACTCATTCTGATAGTTGGTTTTATAAATTATTTAAGCTTCATACCAACTATTAAATCAAGCTCATCTAACTTTGTTCAACTTAATTTAAATTTACTTAACAGTAAACCATTTAAAATAAGAAATTTTTGTTACAATAAAATCCTCGAGTTTTTTTTGTCAATGGAGTGCACTTTTACTTTGAAAACTCTATTTTGAAAAGTATAAGGTTTGTGTGTGTTAGCAAATTTTTGTAAAATTACATTATTTTGTGTTATGTTTATTTCTTTGATTGATTCTAAATCATTTCAAACTTGGTGGTGTTCGTTTATAATTAAAATTTATTGTAATTACAGAGAATAATTTTTATTCTTTTAAGATTTGTTTTTTTTATATGGTTTAGGTTTATTTTCGATTAGGGGTAATGGATAATGCACTTAAGTTTCCATTTAAATTCTTATAAAGTTTTTTAAAATAATTTTTAAGTCCCCCGGTGGCAAACTGTTATTGTGGACTCTATTTCATTATTAAATTTAGAATTTCTATTTCTTTCTTTTTTTCAAAATATTGTTGCTCAAAGGTTTTTTTTTTAATTTTTAAATTTATTTTTACGGTAAATGTGAAAGGTAATTTTGTAAAGTAAAGCTTCTTAGTTTACGAAGTGAAACATAGGGTGGTAATACCATAGTTCTACATCATTCCAGATTAAGTTTTTCATGCATAATATTAAGTGGGTAACTAAATTAAGGCTGTAAAGATCCTACCAATTGCTTCTTGCTAATGCAAAAAGTGAAAAGCATAATTTTGTAGTTTTAAAATATTAATTTAATTAGCATACGATGTTTTCAATCTCGTTGAGCTTAAACTATTGTAATTCTGTGATTATACAACTTATTACCGAGACAAGTTTTGCCTTTATAGTTGCTACAAATGTTGAATCCAAACACCAGCTCAATTTTCTATGTGCAAATGCAAGTAGCCACCATGCTCCTTCAATATTTATTTGAAATTCAGAACCAGGATATTTTGCTAATAGTGTATTGGCGTCAAGTTGGCCGTCGTCTACCGTGACATCCATCAAACTGTATCAAGAGCAAACATTATATATGATTTCTGGATCCTCTGATGTATGTATATAATATCTAGTAGGTTCTCACGCCAAATAATTATTCCATCCCTCTGGGGCTGGAGCTTCAGACAGTTTTGTGAAATCCATATCTGATCTGGCAATGGTTGCTGAGCCTTTGAATTCTTCAGAATTCGGAGTCGCAATTTTGAATGAGACAGTGTCTCGCTTTATAAAAACGTATATTTAGAATTCCAACACTTCATTTGTTTCATCTTACCATTATTCTTAAGTATTTCAAGCCAAGTCATATACCGTAAATGTTCTAATATAAGCCCGGGCTTATAATCAAATTTGGGATCCCGACCCCCGGCTTATATTAGAGACCCGGCTTATATTTTATTTTGGACAGTAAAATACAGAAAATCCTTAAAAAAAATTATTTGAATATGAAATTTTTGAGTCTTTGTCTTACTTATTCGTTCCAATTAGTGTCAATTGTCTTAAATTTGAGTCACATATGCCTTGAATGGCATATTGTACATAACTAGTATGTCCTCCCTTGCTACGATACCCGGCTTATATTAGACCCCCGGCTTATATTAGAGACCCGGCTTATAATCAAGTTCGGAATCCTGACCCCCGGCTTATATTAGAACCCCGGCTTATATTAGAACCCGGCATATATTAGAACATTTACGGTATACTCTTATCTAAAAAAATGTTCTAGAAACTACAGATTTGCTCTAAGGAAAGTAATCCTCTATGTAATTGGTTACGACTACCAAACTATAAAAAAAAATTGAAATCCCCATAACTTAAACTGCAGATGCACATTAGATTTGGCTAAACATAAGCTAACCATATGCGTCACTAACGGCCTTTATTGTGTTAAGCCTTCGTTTTTACTTCATGTTATTAACAACGTGCAGGTTTGATAATATGAGGCACACATATGACCTATTGTCTACAATATTTTTGTGATAAAGTGGTTATGTTACCGTGCTTGAATCAGCCTCGCCCATAAGATTGGTCCCAAGGCCAATGCATTTGAACCCAACAGAAAATCTCCTCCATTCGGAAACTTTTACCTTTGACTTTGCGCGAATAAATATTTTGGTTTTAGCATCTTCCCCCATGATATCCTTCTGTTTTATTTCAACTGCATTGTCAGCCCATTTAAGCCTGAGGCAAAGACAAAATCAATTACAATTTTTTTTTCTCGAATTTTTTGAAGTTGCCAGATCTGAGTATTAGATGAAATGTTAAATTTTTCTTTTATTAGACATTGGTTAGAATGCGTAAATTTGTGTTTAATTAAAATATCACTAACAAAATTCCTGTTGTATATTCATAGTTGCTCATCTCTCTAAATTTTAGTGCAACGTCTTCATCGTAGTAGCTCAGAATACTGGCTTGCAGACGCGGCAATTTCAGCTTTTCCTCAGTAGAAAGAGAGGAATCTTCAACAAACACTACCTCAACTGGATATTTCTGTACAACATTTTTTGAATTTTAGTACAGTATATGGCTGTTTGTTTATACTAGAGTGTTTGATCACTAAATAATTAATTAGTCTTACACTTGGTTCTATGTAGTAAAGTCGAATGGCATTTTCTATAAACTCAGATTTTTTTATATGAACTGGAAGGAAATCCAAGTCGTCAATACCAGCTAGTCCATTGTCAAATGTATTCGGTGCGACAGAGCAATAAACAATGTCTTCAACAAAGGACTCCATATTATCTTTAATTTGAGGTACTTCTTCTTCATCATCCCGTGCTCGAAGGTCCATGAATTTACAATCTGATTGTTGAATTGTCTTTATGGTTATGCTAAAATTTATTTTAAAATTAAACTAAGTCATTAATATGAAAGTGAATGAGTATGTAGTGTTTAACACAATTCATCACTTTGACGATGACTTCTTATGATATGGTAATAAAATTGTAAAAGTATCTGTGTTGAAATTTTAACAAATTTTATGAATCGCCATATAATGTCATCAAACATACACGTTGATTTTTAGTACATTACACTAGTACATGAATATCACAATCATATATACCCATGTGCGACAAATTAATTTAGAGCTAAAAAATACTTACAATTTCATTTCCGCCCCAGGTTCATCCCAAATAAAACTGTCTCCATAGTATTCATTATGATTTATAGTAATCATAATCTTCGTATTCTATCACAGAGGTTTTAGTAACATTGACTATGTAATGCTTGTTCAATGGATAGGAATAATTTATGTATGCTAACCGTAGGGCCGGTGTAGTAAAGTTTAATACTACTGCTTTGAACTATCAATTCAGATTTATGTATGTACATCGGAGACCAAGCAAAGTTATTAATTTCCGATGATCCATGGCCAAATGGATTCCGCGCTAATGAACAATCGATTATATCTTCAACAAGAAATTCCAAGCTATTGTAATCAATTTTAGGCATTTCATCTGCATTATCCAATGCACGAAGGTCCAAGAATTCGGATCTTGCTTTTTGAACTGTGTTTATGATTATACTGAAAACATATTTTAAAATTGCAATTGATGAAAGAAACTATATTACAAAGCAAACAAACCTGAAAATATTTTCTGTGTAAAATAAACAAATTTGAATAAATTTATACTAATAATACAAAAACATTATTTCATAAAACCTCCAAAAATTGTGCCAGAAACAGGTTTTTCAACCGTCCAAAATTTCCTTTATAATTAATGATATTATGCTATATTATATATAATGAACTATTAATGATATTATTAAGTAGCGGACGCGGAGGAGACGCTACTTTATGTTTTCGTCAAGTCTTTCTGTCAGAGTATCTCAGGAGCTACTAAAACATCGCCATTTTGTCTTCAGATATGAGTTCCTTGAAACCCAGCCCTGTTTAAGTTTGTTTTTGTTTGACCAGAAGAGACCCCATTGGGGGTCAATGGTAAACAATATTGTTCTGACACAGTGAAAAATGATTTATACAAAAGTTGTGCCCCTTATTAAGGGGAACAACAATTATACGGGTAACTATTCTCTGGGGCCCCAGATGACTCCTGAAATGACCCCTTGACCCCAAAATGACCTTTCAAGGTCATACTTTACTTTTACATGAAACGAAAAGTTATGGTTATAATGACCTCAATGGGCCTCAAAATCACCTTTCAATCTCAAACTCTATTTTTTCATAAAACAAAAGGTGGTGACTGTCCTGATGACCCCCGGAAACCAGTTTACCCAGAAATGACCCCTTGATTTACAGAAACCCTCTACACACAAAATTCTGATTTTCATTCAAATATGTTTTTCAATCTTGTTTTCTATTGTCTAATGTAATCTGTGTAGTTTTTCTACTTCCGCTTTTTGTTTTACCGTTTTACCACGGTGTAATTAAATTAACACCGCTTCTAGTAGAATTTGTATGGATAAAAATGACTTACTGCTGATTACCAGATTCGTCTCCTTTCAATCCGTATCCAACATATACCTTTCCTCCTAACGTAATCTTAATCATCGTATTCTGAAAACAAAACAAAATGTAATACTTTTTGCAACACAGATTTTGTTTATTAAGTAGCGTCAGCTACTTAATAAACTTAATTTAACTTAAGTTAATTAAGTTAACTTAACTTAAGTTAACTTTATTTAATTAACTTAAACTTAATTTTAGCTGTGGTCCCCCTATGACCCCCAAACTTACCCATATTCGACCCTACTTTAGCATAATACCAAAAGTTATGATGCTTCCAATGATCCTGCATTCTAAAACTACTATTGTTCTCCAAACCTACAAGTGAATTCAAAAAATCAATTGCACTTGATCCATGCACGGGCATTAAAATAGAAAGAAAAATTTGTTTTTTTTCGGGCTTTTGCTAAGCGCATTAAATTTCGATATAACACAATTCGGTTGCAATATGAGAAATTAGAATCATACTAGCAAAATAAACCCGTCCTAAGACAAAAGTACACTTATGTTTCTCTTCAAGTTTTTAGCCAATTTTCAATTTTATGACACGCAGAATAATATTTTTTTCACCTCCAATATACCGTTAAATAGCCCAAGACTATTTTTATTTGTTAACTATTATTAAAAATCACAACAATTAGCTTAAAAACCAGTAATTGCATGTAAAAGTCATTTTCCGAGTTTTAAATGTGGAACAATTAATTGGTTATTTAGAAATTTTAGCCACATGTGACACTAAATTTCCAATGCATAGTTAAATTTCACTAATTGTTAATCACAACTAACTAATTGGGAATCGTGTCTGAACCACTCAAATGTCATTGTTACTTAATTTTAATTAATTTTAGATATAATTCTTTTGTAAAAAATCCTCAGGATAGTCAGCAAATTAGGGAAACCCCTGAACTTATCTCATCCCCTCTCTCAGTCTCCTCCCTTTTGCTGTTGGCTCTTTTCTGGCTTATGCGCTTTAAACTGAATGACCACGGACACATCACCACTTTTTATATGCACAATGCACCCCGTATATAGTGTATCTGAAGGGACTGATGTTTAGTGTACTAGTGGCTTAATGTTGCCGATGTTCTTTTGCAATGAAATACCAAAATAATTTTTTATTTGCCAACAAATATCGGTTCATTATAACCGGGGTTTTCATATATCCGACGTTACTATACCATTGATGGAGTGTACTAATAATTCGCTTTACTAAGAAGCAAGAATACAACAATCAGGTAATAATGGTAACCGACAACCGTCAAATTTTGTTTACGATATAATTGAGGTCATTATATTATACTATTTGTGCGTTTGTGGTTTTCCAAAACATATTAGAATTCTATCTACTCGCAGAATTTTAATTGCCTGTAAATAATACTAATATTTTTAATTAGTGTTTAAAAACTCATACTAGTTTTTATTACCAGTTAAATAATATTGACTAATTGACCTTGTAACCACTAGCACAAACAATTTGCCCCATGCGTAGTTGGAACGCAAATGTGATCCTTATTAACAATTATAGTTTAAAGAAATATATAATTACCTCAGCACTTCTTGGAGCGATAATACCGACAAATGGCGAATTCCAATTTCCAATCAAGTTTTTGTTCTTGCTCATGAGCAAGAAACATGTAACTCCCAAACATATTGAGATTTCTGCTGTCGGAGTACTGCGAACAATTTCATCGTGTGTGCCGTTAGAGGAAACAAAGTTAACTAACCTTTAAATAAAATATTGTAGCTGTCATTACACCTGCTCATTACTCACCAAATTTTAGTTACTGTTCTAAAGAAATAAAGTAAACTTATAAATGTAAAACTTATAAAGTGGGTACTAACGAAAACGTGCAATTCCATCCAGCGGGAGCAATAGGCGGAAAATATCTGTCTGTGTCGGGTCCAATTCGTGTAACAGTTGCAGATCCACGGGTTTCAACCAGAGAGTCACCAACAATATGCTTCAGCCTAAATTTAACCGTTCCCACCTGCAACATTGGAGCAAATTAATGTCACCATAAAAGTGTATTATACTTAAATGTTTGCAGTTTGTACTACAATGACTAAACTAACAATGTAGTTAAAGAAGATCCTGCTTGGCATATTAGATATCCACCGAATATCGATTTCCATCCAATTAGTGCTATGTACATCACAAAATACTTCAGTAGTTCCAGTTAGGCAAATTCCAGATTTTGTGAATTCAGTAAAATCAGCTGTTTCTAATTCTTTCTTAAATGCGTCGATATTTAACCCAAGAGTATTATCTTTAACTGCCTTTGGTGTAAAACTGTTGTTAAAATAATTGTTTAATACGACCTTAATAGTACATGTTTAACCTAACTTTTTTTTTTATAAATATAGTTATCTTGTAGATTTAGAAATTATAAAATTTTGTACAAGGAGATAAAGCTTACTAGGCGATAACACCTGCATACTGAACGAGTTCTGCAGTACCGGAGAACACACTCCCTCTCCAATTAATTTTGAAACTGCAAAACTAAAAATACAGGAAAAATGAATACTTTGTACCAATAAATTGAAACAATTCTGATGGAAACTACCGATGTGACAATACGACGGAAGGAAAACAAAATTGTATTTGCTCCAGGAGCAACCTCAAGTTGTAAAACTGTTACAGCAGACCAATCAAATTCAATGGTTTTAAAATTCCGATGCAGATAGCTGGTGTGTATAACTCCCGCCTCCTCAACGTTCATAGGCAATATTTCCTTCCTTATTACAAGCTTAGCCAACTTCACTGTATTTGAAGCAGAATTTGAAACTGCAATTCTCCCTCCAACAACATTGTAGAGTTGGGAGATGGTACACCTTCAATTTTAAAAAGTTGAAAAGAATTTTGTTGTCTGAATAATAATTACCAAAGTTATATGCTTCTCTACCACTGTAACATAATTTTAAAACTAAAAAGGCGTGCTTACCATAACTCGTCATCGAGACCATATGATACATCACCAGAACCAATGAACTCGCCCATGCCGTTTACTTTCAACTTGAACAAAAGGAACTAGGATTTACGAAATAAATTCTTAACTTACGTTACTTTCATTAATACTATTAAATTTCCTGTAAAATTTTTAGTCTACTTTTGTTGCTAGATTTCCTTACCTCGTCTTTGGCTGCATTACAACAAAAACTGAGGACACAAACCAAAAGAAATACGGTCAACGACGACTCCATATGGTCTATTGGTCTTAAATTAAGACACAGTAAGGGAATAATTTTCAGATTTTTGCGTAGCACTGGAAGCTTGCACAGAAATTGAGTTGAATTTGAAGGCTTCCGTTGCGCAGCCCAAGAAGAGCTGCAAAATAGAGGTGAGGGTGGTACCACCTCCTACAGAATACGTATCAAATTTAATACGAATGTCGCTTATTTTCCAATTTCCTATCCTAGAGCTCTCATTGGCTCAAATTAACACAAGTTTGACGTAAAAGTTATACAAAAAAATAACAAATTTTTAGCAACCTCCTCCTCTCCTAGAATTCACTGCGGTTTAGGTTAGCAAATAATCCTCTCAGCACTAGGTCACAGCTTGAAGGCGAATTGAAATAATTAAAATTATTTCGCAGTGTTATGAGCATTGCTTGTTATATGAAGTAGAGGCAATTAGCTGTATCTTGTACATTTTGGATAATAGTTAAAAACTAAATCTTATTTACTTTAAAATTTTACGCAACACACAATATAAATGCTTAATGGTGATACAAATACTTTTGGAGACTGTGTTTGAATTTACGTACCCTGGTTTGAAAAAGCAAATCAAACAACTAGGTACAACTAACGCAATCTTTATTTGAATATCAAAACCTTAAAATTACTTTATGACTACATCTATTTCGCCTTAAAAGCAACCAATTTACCCGGATTTACAAGTTCTAGCACCTGGAGGAGCTGGTGCTATTTATAATTTAATTAAATTAACTAACCATAGTGTAAATAAACGCAACTGTGAAATGCTATAAAACAAATTTGTGTTTGTACAAAGTAAATTACTAATATTGTAGTAGTGATTGAAATTTGAAGATGCCATTTGTTTCGGAAATTTAATTTACCAAAGGAATGGTTGATAGGAACCGGAAATTTAATTTTTTAGATTAAAAAAACTTTAGGTTGAAACATACTTATATCTAATAACATTTAAACGTAAGAATAATTCCATGCGACATAAATTGGAAACCAGAAATTATTTACATTGTTTCAAAATGTTTTACTGTTTTTCTAAGTTAATGGAAAAAAGTAATATGTAACAAATATAGATTTTGTGTATCTATATTGTACATATTGTATAAATTAATTAATTCAATTTATTAGTCGCTGAGACCCTATCATAACTAATGAATTATAATAATTACAATCTGAAGCGCCATAAATTGACAGGCTTGTCCAGATTTTGGCATGGAGTAACATACCTTACTTAGCAAGTGGAATTTTGTGTTTACAATTGACATATTACTATATTTTCAATAAATCGTCGTAAAACGGTAAAGCGAGTAGCAAAAGTAGGAAAATTTGACAGAGAACATTAGACATTAGAAAATGTTTAAAATTATTAGAAAGAAAAACAGCATTTTGGGTGTGAAGATTGCAAGTGGGATTATCAAAACCAAGTCAAGGGGTCATTTCTGAATAAAGAAGGGCTATGTGGTCATCGAACAATCATAGCTTATGGTTTTCTGTAAAGTAACGGTGTTTATGTAAATGACCTTGAAATGTCATTTTGACGTCAAGAGTTTATTTACGGGTCAAGAGAGTCTCTGGGGTCATCAAAACCATTATAACTTTCCCTTTAATGCAAAACTATGGTCCGACCACGAAATGTCATTTTGGAACACAATGGGTCATTTTGGGGGTGACAGGGGAGCTGCAGCGAAAAATATCTTATACAAATATTGTTCCCTTGATAAGGTAAAAATCATTTGAAGATATCATTATTCATGTTGCCATACAATAAATACTCTTCACCTTGAAATTTAACCCCAATAGGATCCACTTTGTGTCAGACTAATCAAACTTCAACTGGGTTGGATCTCAATAGACGCATATCCAAAAATAGATTTAAGATGTGTTGAAGATGTGTTGAGTAGTTCCTGAGATAATACTAAATATATCCGACGGACTGAAGTGGATGGGGTTGTTTATTAATGCTGTCAATTGATAATCATGAATGAGATTAGATGTGATGCAAACCAATGATCTAATGTTCGAATTAATTGAGGAGATGACTGACAACTGGATTCAGTTGATTTAAATGTTTATATAACGCTTTATGAAGTTTTAATATTAGGAATTGCTAAATAAATGAATGTGGTCTGATTTTCTCTTGTATGTATGTTAAAGGAGGTGGTATTTCTACCCACACCGCTCAGGCCTCAATCGGGCCCATTGCAGTAACTCAATGAAATACACTGCCAAAGGCCTCCCCATCGTCTCCACACATTTAGGAGTCAGGATAACACGACCAAATCATCCCATCGACTCCAGGTGCCTTAACGGAGAGAGTTAGGATTCTTCC
>JAQFYP010000920.1:0-18470 GCA_034694865.1 Bilobella braunerae | reverse complement strand
TGGCCTTCACCTCAGGAAACAGACAACAACATTCTTCTTCTTGGCCTTCACCTCGGCCTAGAGATCATAACCTAATAGTAATAGCCTAAACCTAGACTAAATAACCCGTGCTTTGATTAAGGTCACAGAAATATTTAGATTAAAAAGGTAAGAGTCATGTCCGGAGCTCTTTTATTTAGCAAGAAAAAAATTGAGTAGACCATGAAAGTTTAGATATTAATTAAGAGTTGCCTTAATGACTTCCGTATTCAAGCATGGGCATGCGCGGCTAACTAAATTGATGTTATCTTGTGTATTTAGGCATTTATGTAAATAAAAGCGCTATTTTTATTGCCGTAATTAGTGGGCGGAGTTAAGAGTTTACATGCAATTTTTCCTTGCTGTGAGAAATGTTTAACTCAGCTTGAGCAAATGGACGGCAATAAACACGTGTCATCACACAAAAACCATTTCCATTCAGTTGACTTCAAGAGGCCGAGGAGGAAGGGTTTCAGAATAGAGCTTCTCTCTCCTTGGTTTCACAAAAATTTACCCGCAGTATACTAAAAAGTCTACTAAAAGTCTTAGAGATGGGCATCATTCTTATTTTGAATTTTAAAATATAATCCTTGAAATATTACTTCCTCCTGTCTTAGGTCGGGCGTGTTAAACTAGTGAGAAGCACTATTAAAGGTTTTTTACAAAAAGGTGGATTACCTACGGGGTAAGCAACTATACTGAGGAATTCAGAGGGGTAAACATACTGCCTGACTTCGGGGACACATGCCACGCACCCATAAATTCGCCTCACTCGGCGAGGCACATTGGAATCCGCAACGACTACACCTTCCCCTCGGTCGCACTGTTTAATGAGTATAACTTCACTGGGGCGGCACGCACCTTCTCGGATTAGGTTTCAGATGTCCGCTTCGATGCCAAGTCGATCGTCATCACGGCAACGCACGTCGAGTTCTTCTCAAGGCGGGACTTTGAGGGAGAGTCCGTTTGCTACGAGATTCCAGCAGCGTCCTGTTGGAGGTCAGTGTGCTGGGAGAGGGCAACGCGGCTCAATGACCTTCCCTACAACACCTATCCACGATCAGCCAGGTTAATGTCCAGTGACAACGTTCAACAGTAGACATGTTAATGGTGCAATTAACGGTTCTAACTTCGAAATGATTTCTGTAATTATTAGTAAGACATTCTAAATGAAATTTCTCGGAAAATCAATTAAAAATACGACAACTGTTATTTAATATTACTTAATTGATGTAATTTGAGTAGGGATTCAAATTGTCAAAACAGCAATACTTGTTGTTTTTTAGTTAACATGATTTGCCGCGAAAACCTATCACAAAAAGGTATTGGTGTGGTGTATTCAATCATTCAAAACAAAAGTAACTTTCCTTCAGAATTGATTGAGTTTATTGAATTATTTAAAACAAAACTTATTCATTCGATTACTAATTAAAATGGCATTTCGGTAAACTTTTTTTTGTCGGATTTTGACACTTTCAATAATGTCAAATCCTTATTGTCCCCCCCCCACTCACGCCGGCATTGTTTAAAGCAGGTTACATACAAATTGCCTCGGTATATAGTAAGCTTCGGATATTGTAAACCTCGGCAATTGTAAACTTTTTATATATTGTACACTTCGGATATGACAAACTTCACGTCTAGTAAATTCTGGTAATGGTAATCACGTATATAATTAAACTTTGGATGTAGTAAATCATTAATCGTGTTAATAAAATTTTGTAAAGTAGCGAATAACGTAATCTCGACTAAGCGACGTGTGAATGTAGACAGTAGTGCCATAATAACCGATGTCCACTGTACTTCCATGATTGGGTGGAGGGGCAGTGAAAATTTGGGGTGGGAAAATTGTCCCGAGCTCCGTCATCACTCACGCGGTTGTTTGACTAGTCTACTTCACTCTACTTTTTTTTGTTATAATTCAAGTATCCTACAATAAAGCATTTTAAAATGCCCATGTACGAGAGCTGGGTAAGGGAGTAAGAACGGAGTGCTGTATGGTGTAATGGTGTGACTCATTTTGTCACGCATCCACCGTGTAATGTTGGCTAATTAAAAGTATCCGTTTAAAAAACCACTGCGTTTAATAATAAGAATATTTTTCTTGATGAGTGTCACTTAAATTCACTTATATTTTGTATGATTCCAATTTTTTATTTTTGCTGACATGGAGCTAAAATGAGAAAGCTAACAAAGTCTTCTAGTGTAGCTTGCTTATTATGAGGGAGAGGCATTTCGAAAGGGTTTAGAAATAATAGTTTTGCATTTTCAAATTTCCAGTTTTACCAGTTTATTATGTAGTTTTGCCCCGATTTCTTTTTGCAATCAACATTTGTAACTAAAAGTGCCCGCAACTGGGCCTCCTGCGACCTAACTAGAGAGAACACAGAATTTGTGACCAATGTCTATTATGCATGGAAATTTGTTTAGAATTTTATGCTCTAGACGTTTAGAAGGTTAGACGGTTATATGACTTTTATTTAGTTAATTAGTACATGTTATGTTATTTAATTCATGAGCTGGCTAATAAGATAGCCCCAATTGTAACTTTTGAGGCATTTAGCCGTGGAAGCACGCCAACAGGTCCAAACAAAGAGGTCCAAAGCAAAGAGGTCCAAACAAAGAGGTCCAAAGCAAAGAGGTCCAAACAAACAGGTCTAAAAAAAGAGGTCCAAAGCTAAAGCTAAAAACGGATGTAATAGCAAACAAATTTAGTTGTGATTAAAATTAAATTAAAATAGTTTTTGGTGGATACAGCTTTTGACAGTCAAAAAGTATGGGTTCATTCCCGGCAGAACGGAGTCTCCGAAGTCATTAGTACCACCCCATTTTTTGCGTTGTGCAAAATATTGTTTGACGTTGAAAGGTATTTTGAGCCCAATGGGTCATTTTGGGGTGAACAGGGAATTTAGGGTGATCGGAACCCTCTCAACTATTTGTTTCTTGCAAAAAATAGTGTTGAAATTAATAGGTTAAAATGCAATTAGGGGTCAACAGCGGGTCACAGAGAAAAGTGTCCTATGCAAATGTTGTCCCATTCACAAGAGAAACAACTTTTGTATTAATTATTTTTTATATTGTCTGACTATATTATTTACTATATAATTCTTATTCAGACATCCACAAGGAAAGCATTTTGACCGGCCGATTTCTGCGGCTGAAATCTCGCGACATCGGCGCTCGCCATCCCGCATTGTTTCCATATTTATAATGTAGAACAACTTGTTGAAAAAAGCTATCCAGCACCTGAAGCGCTAAATTTTTTTTCAATTTTATACTCAGATTTCATAAGTTACACGATTTCTTAAATAGTTTACTTCTCTGAGACCATTGGAAGAGTCCCATTGAGTATCTTGACTAGCGCTGTAGGGGAGAAACATTTTCGAATATTGAT
Source organism: Bilobella braunerae (assembly GCA_034694865.1). Classification (NCBI taxonomy): domain Eukaryota; kingdom Metazoa; phylum Arthropoda; class Collembola; order Poduromorpha; family Neanuridae; genus Bilobella; species Bilobella braunerae. The sequence continues at coordinate 15,058 of JAQFYP010000920.1, read as the reverse complement.
TCTCCAAGCATCAGGAGACCCTTAAGCCTAACTTAACCGGAGGAATGTCAAAAAAAGTGGACTGGAGGTGGGGTTCGATCCCACAACCTCTAAAAAGGAAAAGTTTCAGAGTGGCTTTTTTTTTCAGAGGAAAAAACTATGATTTTGTGCACACTTGGTGAAAGTGGGACTTTCCCTGTACTGGCGACCTATCAAAATTTTAAAAAAGTTGATTCAAAACAGTTTTATCTAGAGAATAAATTTAAAAATAGGGAAAGTTTTCGAGTGGCTTATTTTCCAGAGGAAAAAACTATGATTTTGTGCACACTTGGTGAAACTGGGACTTTCCCTGTACTGGCGACCTATCAAAATTTAAAAAAGTTTACTTAAAACAGTTTTATCTAGAGAATAAAATTTAAAAAAGGGAAAGTTTCCGAGTGGCTTTTTTTTTTCAGAAAAAAAAAACTATGATTTTGTGCACACTTGGTGAAAGTGGGACTTTCCCTGTACTGGCGACCTCTCAAAATTTTAAAAAGTTGATTCAACATAGTTTTATCTAGAGAATAATTTTAAAAAAAGGAAAAGTTTCCGAGTGGCATTTTTTGTAAAGAGAAAAAACTAAGCTTTTGTGTACAGTTGGTGAAACTTGGACTTTCCATGCACTGGCGACCTCTCACAATTTTAAAAAGTTGATTCAAACCAGTTTTATCTAGAGAATAAATTTAAAAATATGGAAAGTTCCTGGGTGGTTTTTTTTTAGAGGGAAAAAACGATGATTTTGTGCACACTTGGTGGAAGTGGGACTTTCTCTAGGCCGGCAACCTTCCGGCCACACAAATACAAGAGCTGTCAATTACTTCGCAAAGCTTCTCGCAAATAGTCCAGAAGCACAGGAAACAATGTAGGTATTTTGTATGGGAAAGCAGGACTGGACTGGGATTTGATCCCGGGCAAAGCAAAAGGTAGCGTTGCTCGCGTTAAGACGAGACGAAATTCCAAGAAAGGCCAAACCGAGACGCCATTGCTTTCTATTCCACAGTTTCAGACACACAAAAATGTGCCGTGTTTCACTTATAAAACTAATTCTTCAAAAACACAGATTAAAACATACGTGGAAGAGTGTTGGCATAAGCAACAGAGTAGCAGAATCGTACATGATACTCCATAAGCTCGTGTTGGCTACTCAATCTTCATTTCAAGTTTCATATTTTTATAAACAACAAATTAGCACCAACCGGGGAACATATTTTTCATTTTGTTTTGCATACTAAAATAAAATTGATTGGGCCAAATACTTCAACATTGCAAACAATAAACAAACGTCGGTTTATCCAGAATTTGTGATTGTTAGAAACTATATTCTCTCTAATAAACATTTTTATGAAAACACGGAAAACTTGATTTGGTGGCGTAAAGCCTTTTTCAATTCTCTCAGAACAGGCCAGTCCTAGAGACGAGGTGATGACTTTACTGTTTTTTAGGTTCCTTTTATTGACATATTTCGTCAAATTAAACAATGCATACTAATTCCGTTGCTCAAGCTACTTTGATGCTAATAATTAGAAAAGAGAAATGGATGGATGGGCAACTACACTTTTGGACCCACACTTGTTCGACTCCGCGTTTTTTCTCCACGCTTCCGTCAGCTTCCCTTTTTTAATTATTAAGTAGCGTATTATCTACTTTATGGGTATGCTCTTTCCGTCCGTCTGGGTGCGCAATAACTCTTAAACGGGTTAACTTTTATAAAAACCCATTTTTGGAAAATTATTCTTGCGGTCAAGGGTGAGGTCAAGCTCGAAGATTGGTCATGGGAGTCATTCGCTTCCCCCTTATTTCGATAACCAACTAGTGACCCGCAACACCGAAAAGTCGGTTTTTTTCGGTTTCTTGCTGGTTTTCTCTTACAAGAAAAGTTATTATAATCTCAATGACCCAGGGTGACACTTGACCCTCATTCCATAACCTTCTAAATGACCAACAAAATGCACTCAAACCTGAAAAATCGGATTTGTGTACATTGTTTAATTTGACGGAATATATAAACAAAAGTAACGTAAAAAAGACATATCCAGAAAGCATCACCTTTCATATTGTGAGAATCAAAAGACGTTTTACGGTTATACAGTCAATCACGTTTTTAGTGCTTTCGGATACTTGTTTACTAGAAAAAATATTATTTCTGACAATCACGAATTCTAGATTAACCGAAGTTTGTTTGTTGTTTGCAATGTTGAAGTATTTAGCCCAATCAATTTTATTTTAGTATGCAAAACAAAGTGAAAAAAAGGTGTCCCGGTCGGGGCCAATTTGTTGATGAAAAAGATGAAATTCGAAATTTAGATTTAGAAGCCTACACGAGCTTATGGAGTATCATGTACGATTCTGCTACTGTGTTGCTTATGCTAACACTTTCTTCCAACACGTATGTTGCAATTTGTGTTTTCGAAAAAATCGTTTTATAATTGAAACACGTCACAATTTTTCTGTTCCTCTGAAATTTGTGGAATAGCAAAGCAATAGCGTTTTGGTATCTCTTGGCGTAGGAGGCACCTTGTCTCGTCTTAACACGAGCAACGAACTCTAATATTTAGAGAATCGGAAGAGGTTTTGCGATTTTACAGCAATTCACCTTTTGAGTGTTTTGAAAACTTGTTTACTAGAAGAAATATTGTTTCTACCAATCAAACATTCTAGATAAACCGACGTTTGTTGTTTGCAATGTGGAAGTATACATTCCAATTAATTTTACTTTAGCATGTAAAACAAAGTAAAAAAAATTGTGTCCCGGTCGGTGCCAATTTGTTGATGAAAAATATGAAATTTGAAAGTGTAGTTTGAGTACCATACAGGAGTTTATGGAGTATCATGTACTATTTTGCTACTGTGTTGCTTATGCCAACACACTATTCCAACATGTATGTTGCAATTTGTGTTTTTGAAGAAATCGTTTTATAATTGAAACTCGTCACCTTTTCCCTGCGCTTCTGAAATTTGTGGAATAGCAAAGCAATAGCGTCTTGGCTTGGAATCTCTTGGCATAGGAAGCACACCTCGTCTTAACACGAACAACGACCTCTAATGTTGAGAGAATCGATCGACATTTTACAATTTTACAGCAAATCCCCTTTTGGGTGTTTCTGGAAACATGTTTACAAGAGAAAATATTGTTTCTAACAATCTCAAATTCTAGATATACCGACGTTTGTTTGTTGTTTGCAATGTTGAATTTAGTCCAATTAATTTTACTTTAGTATGTAAAACACAGTAATAAATCGCATCCCGGTCGGTGCTAATTTGTTGACGAAAATAATAAAATGTTAAATGTAGATTGAGAAGCCTACACAAGCTACCAAAGTATCATGTAAGATTCGTCTACTGTGTTGCTTATGCTAACACTCTCTTCCAACACGCAGGTTGAAGATGAGCCGTTTTATAATTGGTCGTGTCACATTTTCTCCTGTGCCTCTAAACTATTTGCCAGAAGCTTTGCAAAATAATTCACAGCTCATATGCTAATTTTTGTGCACACTCTCGGCTGTAAACTTGGCTCAAACCAAAGTTGGTAAACAAGATTTTTGTTTCTAGTGCTTCCTGTTCTATGTCTAAACGTATAATGTCTACATTTTTATGGCACTGCCAGATCAGTGACCGACTGAATATTGAAACTGTTTTAAATGATTTCTATATTTTTTAGTTCAGGGTCACTGTGCAATCAGACCGGGGACCGAATGGGTATAGAAACTCAACTCAACTACAACTCAAGCGTTTGTAGCTACTTTTTTGTGATGAACCGAATTGTAGATTTATGAACACTTCCGTAGTTTTTTTCCGGGAACAAAGTCATTGAGTTCGTAAATTCAAAACATATTCAGTGTTTCCAAATTAAAGAAAAAGAGACTTTTATCGATTTTTCACATTTGCCTATGGCCTTGTCAAAAAGCTTGCTTGTGCGAGAGAGTGGGGGAGGATGGTCTCGGCTTGTGAGTTGACTGGGAAGTTCAGAGGAGTGTACACCACAGCTTTTTTGTCTTGTGCTGGTGCCGGGATTTGATCTAGGCTCCTATTCAAGTTAGAGACAAAGGTAGTCTAACCCCTCGCACTACGGGCGGTGGGCAGACTTGGGCATTCCAGTTCTTTTTTTTTTTTTTTTTTTGAAATTTATAATAACAATTTAGTAAAAGTGAAAGAAGAACAACAGAAAATTCTTTAGCAGAGAAAGAGCGTTCCTCAATATCATAGATTATAGACCAATGATCAATCAAGGTTTACTGTTCATGGTAGGTTCTCGTTTGCAACATTAAAAATTTATACTGATCAATTTTAATTTAGATTAAAAACAAACAAAAAATCTTTCACTCTCAATCTTGCAGATGTCTAAAGTATTAAATATTGTTTGAGTAGCATACCTCCTAGTTTCTAATTTTCTACAGTGCCTAAAATGAGTCATTTTACCTTTAAAACCGGTATCGAGTTTGTAATCAGTATACTTTTTTCTTGTGCTTTCTATTCTATGTCAAAACGTCTAATATCTACATCTTTATACGGTTACAAGATCAGTGACCGACTGAATATTGAAACTGCAATGTACAAGTTGCGCAAAAGACAAAGTATATAAGGCAAACAACTGAAACGTTCACGGCCCAATATTTTGATATTAATATTTTTATTTATTTTATTTATTATTACTATTTTGATGAAACCAATGGTGGAATTCTACTCCTGTTCGGTAACAATTTCTAACAGTCAAGCGTAGAATATTTAAAAACTAAAGTAAAGAAGGTGAAAGTCCGCAGAATATTTCATGCCTAGAAATCTTAAGGGATGAATGTCGGTAGCTGGTAGGTTTATCAACTCTGGATAAAAAATGTAATATTTAAATGTAGGTAGAATTTAGTTGGCAAATGATGTTTTATTTAACGGCATTGGAGAAAGTATTGAATTAATTTATTAATTATAAAAAGCGACAGCTTTCTCAGGTAAGGCCACAAAAAATATCATATTATGGAGAGGATAGCCAACTATTTATAAGTAGATGATCACTGTTCGGGTTGCGCTAACTATGTTGATTGCATGTACTTGTAGGCATGCGAAGCAAAACAGTGGCATACTTCATTTTACTTACCACTTCAAATATTTGTAAAGTCGTTGTCCGAGTCTAGTGGTTAGTATATTGAACTCTCCACACTGCACTCGTGGGTTCGGAACCCACGGCCGCCTCCGTCCTCATGTGTGTAGTTTTCCTACACACATCGGCCCGAATTGGCGTGATAGCATCAGCAATAAGGCTAACCAACCCATTTGCATAATTTGCATAAATCAGCCTATCACGTACAAGTGTACTTTTTGCAACATTTTATGCATATAAAAGAAAATGAAGTTGGTATGATTAGGTATATTACTTAAAAAATAGATAAAATAGAGCTTTTGCTTAACATTAAACAAAACTATTGCCAACAACCTTGAACTGCATTCCAGTTTTGCAATGATTTATTGTCAAACGCTTTGTCTTTTTTTGTGTGTTGTCGGTGGAGATTTTTGTATTGTTGATATTAGAAGAGACTTGAAAAGTGTACCGAAGCCAACCGTTGGAGAACCATTGGTTAACAAATAACTCAACTACAAATTACAACTGTTTGTAAGGAGTATAAATTACATTATTAACTCTCAAATTTGTACAGGAACCTGCCGACTTAAATTTAGAGCCGATACTGTCAAAGTTGAAGAATACAGAAGACCTTTCCTCTGTAGATAAATCCGCAAAACAACTGATTCGTCGCCTTGAGCTCAACGTTAACGCATGGATTCCAAAACGAGTTGTGTACGAAGTAAATGAAGAAGGCACTGAGGAAGCTACCTTTATCGATTATAACGCTAAAGTCGTTAGAAACTACTCTATCGACCCATCAACAAAGCTCAGTAAGATAGTGGTCGAACTCGATATAAAGGAAGAAAGTCGATTCTGCCTTCTCGTCTGGAAGTATGTACATGCGAAGTACATCAGCAAATTTATGACCCTTGATGAAGCTGGTGAATTGATGAGTCAACCTTTAGATGTCACCAAACCTCTTTGGGTATGCATCGCAGTTTTTTCCTTTAGTTGTACTTTTTATGTTTCGATATTTTCGATATCTTTTCATTGATCCCATGTACTAAATATACATATCCAAAACCAACCAATGTACAAATCAAAAGCTAAAAGATTCTTCAGCAAACAAGTATATTGCAATTAATTTGAAAAGCATTTTTGGGGGTTAACATTCATAGAAGAAAAATGCCAATGATTAGAAATTATTTTGTGCATATTTCTTTATCAACCTCTGAATTTTTTTCTGAGAAACTTTTACGACTCGGAGTCTGATGAGTAAGTCATTTTAGTAGCGGTTAAATTTGTATATAACAAAATGTGCTATGTTTGAGTTTTAAGGTAACGGGTAAACGATGTGTAAGGATTTGTTCGTTACCACTCGGGATGGTTTGTTTTTTATATTCCGTACGCTAATAAATTACTAGCAAAACAACCCGTAAGACAATCTCTTAAGACGGAGATTAACTTGGTAGTTCTCGTCTTCCCATATTTCTGTGTTGTGAGTTCTCTGGTTAAAATACCCATCTACGTAGCTACAAGATTGAGTAAAGTGGGAGTGCTTTAGTAAAATTTAGCTAATAAATTTTTAATTTACGTGTGTAGACTCGTATTGTTACAGTCGCTCATTGGCTATGCAAAAAGTACGGCTATAAAGAAACAATAATAATAATGCATTTTAAATATATTTTAGGTTACAATTCCTAGTCCTTATGAAACAATTTATGATTTTGAGAGAAAAGAGAACCCGGATGTAGACGAATCAATCATGGATAAAATCATTCCTGAGAAATTTTTACAAGAGGGCTTTGAGCTAATGTACTTGTGGAAATCCAGTGGATTTGACTCTGAATTTAACCACATGAGGTATATTGCCATGGTGAAATATCAGGAAGAAACGGACAACCACTCACATTACATGTTCATTTCAACGTTGGTAAATAAGGCGGGCGAGTTCCGAGTCAATTTCGCCGGCGGCATGACGAGTACGCAGCAGCTAGCCGAATTCTCAGTGCTCAACTTTATGATGCTTCCCAACCAATTCACACACGGATGTTGGACGGACTACGAAGCTAAGGACGTTGTAGGTTTCAAATATCAATTATCGTTTCAAGTATTAAATTATTGTAACTGTTGTCTTGCATATTTCAAGTTTTGCATGATAGAGATTACTTGATTTGCATTACTTGTCACTACTACGGTTTTTTTTATTTATAACAATGACACTAAAATTTTAAAGCAATCAATTTTTTCTGCCAAATTTTTTTCTGCGCATTTGTTTGTCTTGAGACAAAAACGCATTGAATAGTATTTATGTTGTACTTCTCGTACATTCTTTTGCTAAAAAAGTACAGAGCGTTAATACGTCGGTCAAGTTGAATGTTGTATGTATAGACCAATTGCAAAAAATACGGTCAATTTATAATTGAATTTCCTGTTGTAGACGTGGAGTCCCTTGGAATACACTTTGGAAGAAGTTGTCAAAGAGCCAAAGGCAAGAGAAGCAGTACACAAGGATTTTCTTGATGTTTTGCTGATTAAGCAATCGGAAATTGTGGCTGGAATTCCGTTTATACCAATAGCTTTACCTATGAAAGTCAGATATTTTGTTGGGCTTACCAACGCGGACTTAGCGTGTCCGGCTGACGATGTCGGAGTATTGGAGTTTGTGTCACATTCAGTGAACTACATGTTTCTAAAAGCGCAGTTCAAGTGTAAAGAAGGTGGCATTCATACCGTTGTGACTTTTATCACTTCCATTGACGAGGAGTATGTGGCTCACGGGAGCACAAAATACGAAAGTTACGTCAAACATGAAGACGTTGAAACGAAGAGACTTGAAGGGAAATACTTTTTTAACAATTGGTAAAAAAATTGTTTCAAAAGCAGAAAGAAATTTGTTCTTTGGATTTCTGTATTTCTGACAAATAAAAAAGTTTCTATTTAGTGAATTTGATTCCTTATTTCACCGATGATAAAACTTTTGTTCATCGTTTTTGAGTTCGTTTATTAGTATCAGAATCGAAGCAAAAGCTACTTTATGTTTTCGTCTTGTCCGTCTGTCTGTCTGTCCGTCCGATAAACACGATTACTTCAGAAACTACAACTTATCTCAAATCTGTTTTTGAATACGAGTTCCTCGAGTTCCTGCCCAGATCAAATTTGTTTTTGTTTGACCCAAAGTGACCCCATTAGGAGTCAAAAAAGTCAAAGTCAAGAAAATTGTTCTATAGCAACGTAAAAAATTACCCCTACAAAAGTTGTTCTTATAAAGGTGAAAACATTTGTATAGGACGCTTTTCTCTGTATCCCTCCAATGACCCCCAAAACGACCCTTTGACCTAAAAATGACCTTTCAAGTTCAAACCCTACTTTTGCATGAAACGAAAAGTTTTGATGATTTAAACGAACTCCAGAACCCCTTTTGACCCGGAAATCACTCCTTGATCTCAAAATGACCTTTCAAGGTCAAACCCTAGTATTGAGTGAAACAAAAAGTTATGACGGTCACGATGACCAAAGAGCTCCATTTCCTTTGAAAATGACCCATTAACCACTGAAAACCCAGACTTCTATTTTCCAGTGTAATGATTTTAACATTTTTCTAATTCTAATTATCCTACTTCCGGTACTGGTTGACCGTTTTACCAGGGTTAATTTGAATTAAAAATATATCACGAAAATGTTGGTGACCCATTCGAGTTTTTGCGCATCTGCTTTGTTTCTCACAATGATAATTTTTTGTATCATAAATAATCAATATAGAAACAATATCGTCTTTTTGTCCTGAAGACCATAGAATTTAAAGGAATTTGAAAACGGAGAAATGTTTAGAAAATTGGCAGTCTATGGGAATATTCAAGTTCAAGTTTTAAGGAAACTGATTCAATAAGTGATTCAATATAATCATTATTTTGTGATTTGGCAGATATTTTCATATTTGCTAAATTTACTGCTGATACTCCAGTACAGTTAAGAATACTTGTTTCACGTTGTTTTGTTTTCGTGTTGTGCCTGAAGAAAGCCAATTGGAAATTTGCTTTAATATATTGCTTTCCTTCAGAAGTAATTTTGTTCAAACGAGACTTGATTAGAAAGAGCAACTAAGCTTATCGTTTTCTATAAACTAGAAGCCGCTTCAGATGATCATGACCAAACGGTATAAGTTTTTTTTTACAGGACGTTGTTCCTACTAGTGCTACTAAACACTTTCACTTAAAGAAAGTGTACAATATATATTTAAATAAAATTATTTTGACCATTATTTGAGCCTTGAATATTTAAAACCCGCAATGTGTAAATGATCTATTGTCTACATTTCAGAAACAACAGTTTTCTACTAAACAGTAAAAAGACAGATATGAAAATATGTTTAATAAGAACACTTGGGTTGCTAAGTAGGGTTCGGTTTTAAACCTTGAAAAGTTTATGACGTGTATCTAAATATTGCTCTGTTGTTTTAGAAACCTAAAGTAAAATTTCAATACAATAATAGAGATAATCTGGTTAAACATTTTTTTTGGAAGTGACTCCTTTCAGGACCACCCTCGCCTAATTGAACTATAATTAAATTTTAACTAAATTTTAAGAAACTGAGCAAGCAACCAACGAAATGTGTAACCAACTTAATTATTCCGCAACCTTTCTACGATCTAAGCAAAATACCGTTTAGTTACATTTACTATTTCAGTATTCTGAGTATACCCATGTGTAGCTTAATGCACGTTGATTACGGCTTACGCAAAATGCCAAGTACACGATTGACTGATTGAATTATTAATGAGATGCGCAAGTAAGTTGAGCAAATATTTACAAGCTAGCCTACAACTACGAGCTGTCGCCGAGATATGTAAAACTGGAATGTCAGTGACTATATCTTCTAAACTACAATATTAAAGCAAGCCCGTCCTAGAAAATTTCACTTTGCAAAACAACTTATTAAGATTTATATATTCAGAGCGTAAGTTATTGAATCCGTACCACTATGTACAGAGTAATGAAGTATTTTAAAACTAGTGTAGGTGCATACGTCTATATCGGGTTTGCATTTGCATGCGTATGTCTCGTCGTTATAAAATAATATATCAGTTACAAATAGATAAAAAACGGCCTATGTATAAGGTATTATACAGCGTTGCACAACGAAATGTCTCCAGCAGGGGAACATACTGCAGCTTTTTGGTTGTTATATTGAGAATGTTTGATTTTGAGAAGGAGTAGAACAGCAAATAAGCTTTTGTAAAACCCTCTGTTACTACACACGCACAAACGGCCTAATTCAAGCAATGTCACAAACAGACCAAAAATTAAGGTTGGCAGTATTACTCACTGCGATGGCCAGGCCTTCTTGCTCCAGTGACCCAAACAACGCACTCTGCGCCACTGGCGTTAATGCCACTTCAGGTGCGGTTATAAGAACGGTGCAAATCATTAGTAGAACTATTTTAATAAGTGGATTCAGTACAAAGGAATAAACTATAGTGAGGAAGATACTAGTGCAAACATTACCTGATGTTGGGTACACATTCACCTTTTCCTGCAAGATACATTGGTTGTCTCATCCGACTGTTACCCTGTTCTCGGCCTATAACTTTATGGTGGAGGCGCACACCTTCTCGAAATATGTTTTGGATGCCCAGTTTGATGCCAAGTCGGTCGTCACTACGGCAACGCACGTCGAGTTCTCGTCAAGGCTTGCTACGAGATTCCAGTGATATCTTGTCCTGTAATTAACTCCTTGTTCGGTCTTACACCCCTAAGCTATCATTCTGGCATGTAGACTTTTTTCGCAGTTGAGAGGCTACTTCGATAAGAAAGAAAAATACACGTTATCTGGCATTCCCGCAAAACGGATGGAAACATTGATAAGAGTGCTTTGATCTCTCCTGCTGGCGTCGACGCCTATTGTCTTTTGGCAAGTTTATTGTGCGGTTAGCGAGACAATCAACGTCGACCCTTTTTTCTCCATAGAGGATCAGGGTTTCTAGCTCTGGTTGCCAGATCACTTTCATGCTAATTAAAGCTGCGGAAATTTATTTCAAATGGCATCCACAATTTTACACTATAAAACCCCTGTGTTGAATTTTCGTGAAATTTGGTTTTAAAGAAGTTTTTTTGACGCTGAATCCGTACCTGCCATCCTCGTGACTCTGTCTAGAGGTCCAACTTTGTCTCCAGATATCACAAAGTTGGCAGAAAATTTTAGATTTGTCTAGTTTTTTTTTTAATTCTGAATTGAAACTTGATTTGAAAGGTCACAAAATTTTTAAAAGTCGAGGACTGCGTCGAGAGCGCTTATTATTTGAGCCTTTACACGAAAAGTTACATTAGGCCAAACAAAAAAGAGGGGTTACACACAGTGACACTAGGCCCAACTTGAAATTCCACGCCGTCGCCGAAATTTGCACGACAGGAGTGCAGGTGACACAATTGCTGTATTTTTAGTTCCTTACAATCTAATTAATAATTGCAATTTTTATGATTTATTATTAGGATATTTAGATCCGAAAAACCGCCAAAAGCGGTATGTATTGCGTAAAACACAGAAAAAATATTGAATATAGATCAGATTTTAGTACAATTTTTTAGTACAACCTTTACAGCAGGCTTAGTTGCGTGGCCAAACATCTAAACAACGACTAAAATTGACTGACGTATTTGCATGTTTTACGTATGTAAGACATAACTTGGTTTAGGAAGATAATTTGTTAGCCCCTGGTGAGCAGTATCAAGTTTTCTCACTTTCAGTTTACTAAGTTTGAACTTGAAAGTCGGGAAGCTCTGGTTAAGATTTCGTGTTCGTTCTAAGTTTTGAACGTATTTCACGCAGTAGTAGAAGCTTTAAGTCAATATATTTCACTTTAAGCCCCAAGAACTAAAAAGAGTTTTAATTTTTAAGAAACTGTAATTCACTAATTGTGGATTCGCTTATCCGCTAGTGGATGCTAGAGCAACATAATTGGCCAATTTGCTGTAAGCATAAGACTAAAATATTCGTCGCATTTATAGCTCCAAGCGGTCTTAACTCAAATTGAGATTTAACTTTTAGTTTCAAAATCAAATTAGCTCACTCGGTTACATACATAAATAATTCTAAATCGGAAAAAGTTCGCAGTTCGGAAAAAAGTAAATGAGCAAAAACTTGTTCACAGTAATGATTGTCAAAAGATGTCAAATATATGCAGTTTAATGTGTTTTGAAGTTGGCCGAGTTGGTCTTCTGGCTTAGAGCTTCTGTCACTTCACAACCAGCTTGAGAACGTTGGTTTGAATCCCTGAATTTTTACGTCGTTGTCAATTAAAGTAATTGATTCATCGGTTCAGTTGAGCCTTGTTGCCAACATTACTCCAGGTACTTACAGTGGATGTGATACAGTGGAAAAAAGTTAATTATTACATTTTTTTTAAATCTGTCACGTGTTTAATGTAACAGCGTAGTTTACGTTTTGGTTTATGTTTGCCTAATTAATACATATTACTGTAATTAATACATGTTATCGTATTGGGTTAGCTCGTATTGTAGCCGTTGCAAATAACAGTTCTCTTATGGCCTACTTAAAACACAAGCACACGCAATGCCGTGCACCAACTGACCAAATAAAGTAAGCTTCGCTTCTGCTTCCATATGATAGAAGCTCCCAACTTCGCATTTTAGTACTCGCATGCTTTTTAAAAGGGTTCTGGCACAGAGTATTTCTGAAGCGCTTGTAAGTCTCGACACCTGAACTTTCATTGCAGAACTGAAGTTGACGGAGTTGTCTTACAACTTGGACATAATGCTGACTGACGGTGTAAGTACGATCGGAGCACTTGTTGCGATCACTCCAACAAACAAAAAGTTGACAATGTCCATTTCGTTGTAGAAAAGGATCAACGTCGTTGAGGAAACAATGATAAGTCCAATCATTATTAGCTTCAGTAACGGCAAAATTATCCCTCCAAACACAATATTCGCCAGCTCGTTCAAGAGGAAAATTGATCTCTGAATTCGGAGTTTGGTTTCCATACTTGAAAAGCTTTCTTTGAAGAACAATACTTCGTCACTGCAACAGTGAAATTGTATGTTTAAAGTGTAATGAATATTTAAGGTGTTGGCATTATTATTGTTCAGTCTCTTTTTTTTTTGTTGAATACCGAAGCCTGCGCGCAAGTTGGCATTTTCAAGTATTATTTTGGTATTTGTAAAACCTCCAGCGTTGTAACTTAGGCGTAAGACGCATGCCAAAAACTCGAACAATCCGAGCGTGAGACTTTTTGTCAATGTTTTTTTTTTATTACAAATCAGTGAGAACTAGCCAAACATGTCCGTTTTAGGACCGGAGTGCCCGTAAGTGACCAAACTTCCATTTTTTTTATTTAGCTTTGCATTGTTCCGCCAGAGAACACTTAAATTTGAAAATATGTGCCAGGAAGTTTTAAGGGGGATGCGGTCCTTAAGAACACCCTTGGCCTACGATGGGCTTGTTTGGCTAGCTAATGATATTTACCTAATGAAGCTCGACCACAAGTACAGAAACTGATAAACGTAGTAGATTGAAAGGTATGCAAGGAGTCCGGTGGTGTGCAGGTCCACATATAATAAGACGACGACGGTTGCAACCAGAGACTTAGCTAACAGTGAATTTGTGTAGAAACCATATTGCATCATTTCGAGATTTATGGATACAACTTCAATAATGGTAATCATGATAGAGCAACCCACCAATAGATAAAGTATGAATTGAAAAATACTCTGACGCCATGTTGCATTTCTTTCAAAATCTAGGAAATAGAAAACGTATTGCTCAGTCAATCATTCAGTTCAATTGCTGCCAAGCCTAGGTCAACACGTGCATAAGAAAATTGTAAAACGTATTGAGTAAAAAAGCAGCTTTGTAAGTGTTTAGTAGATTAGTTTTGTACTGGAAGGTTACAGGGGTATGAACACGCTGTGAAAGACATTGTTTCATATGAGGTACAAAATTAATTAATATATTTTGTGCAGTATTTGAATTAGACAAATTTAATAGTTATTAAAAAAAATAAATGACAAATATTTGTAAAATTCTAGTAGTGTCTGCATAAAGCTAGTTTCATTTTTAAGATTCCGTATTTCAATTTGAATTTTTTTGGCTTCGCTTTACTTCTGTTATGTCTAAATTAAAAATCCAGAAAATTAAGAGAGTGAAGTTTGGGCGGAATGAATTATGTTAGGTTTATGTTAGTATTATGTATAAGTTTTTTAAATGTAGAAGTGTAAATTTTGTTAAGAAAATACCTGCATTGTTATTAAAATTTAAAATGCCGCTGATGAGCTGAATGTACTCTGTGGCGTGCAATCGAAAGGAAACTTTTAGTACGCTGCAACCAAAAACGGATGTAATAGCAACTAATTGAGTTGTAATTAGAATAGTATTTTTTGTTGAAAAAGCTCTAGGCAGTCGTAGAGCTTGGTATAGAAGTTGCAACAAGTGCGACGCGAGTAATACGTAATTTGTGAAGGAGTTAAATTGTGATTTAGAACGAACAATAACTCCTTGAGTTGTATCAAACGGCGTCAACTTGGTACGAGAAAGAAAATTTATATATCCCATAAAACTTCGTTTTTCGATTTCTGTCAACATGGTGCAAATGATTAAAATAGCTTCTGTGTAACACAACTCTCAAATCAGAGTCCTTTCATAATAAAGCGTTTACTGTTGAGAATGCAAATTACTTTAAATTATAGTCGTAATTAACCTCAGCCTACTGTGAACCTCGCCTATAATAACTTTAGGCGTAATTTACAGTAATGTGGTCCCTGATTACACCTCCATCTCACGAGCACTTACCGGGCCAACCAAGCCTTGCAATTTCAGATTGGTGTAATTACGCCACGCAAATAATAGTGTTGGTTGGTAAGTTTTTTAATTATATACATTTAGATTAGACTGGAAATAATCAATGCTTTATATAAGCATTGATATGCGTAACAAAAATGAAATTCGGGTGTCCTTCAAATTCACAGCAATTTGAA
>JAQFYP010000919.1:0-18471 GCA_034694865.1 Bilobella braunerae | reverse complement strand
GGGGGAGAAGATGTTCTCCTCGCGGCAAAGACAAGGGAAAGGGTTGTGGCGAGGGCCACTTAACATTTTTGGGGCACTTATGGGCAAATGCGCCCTAATTAGTTAATTATGAGGACCATGACCTCATAGCACCGAGTACGGCTAACCCAAAATCAGCCAGACAAATGTGACCTTTGGGGTCATTTTGAGGATTAAGCAAAATATTTTGCGGTTTAACGTCCCCATGTGCAACTCCAATTTTGTTTAGGTCGTCTAAGATTGTGTTCTGTTGGTATACAAAAAAATGCATTTTTTTTAATTCAAGAAAGAATTTTTTTTTTTTTTTACAACTTTCCTCGAAATTTCATGCAATTCATCCTTATTAAATTTATGTTTAGCTTCATAGCAGAACAGGTCCATGCCCCATCGTTCCATTACAAGTACACACAATGTGCTTTGTCCTATTTGATCGTGTGGAAGGTGTAAATTAGGATCATTAATTAAATCTACGGAAATACCCACACCACGTTCCGTTTCAGGTATTCCACCTGCACAATTAAATAAATTTTCGAAATTCGAAGAACATTTAAACAATAAACATTGCTTTTCTATAAAAAAAAACCTATTTTCTGTCCATTTGCTCTTGTCTTCATTTCTAGGTATGTCTTATTCTCCTGTCTCAACTCCTCAGCGTGGCCTCTTTTTGCCTACAGTAAATTACAACAGAACGACTGAATATTCAACATTTTCAGATTAAATTTTTTTTTTAATTTAAAGTCATGAATTATTTCCATAAAAAAATGAACATGATTACATTGCAAACATTTGGGCACCATGTGCTTTGTATAAGGAATTATTTATATGCAACACGACATTTGCTTACGATCTTTAAGGCCACGTTGATTTCAGGTTGGAACTGTAAGTCCCTTTCGATGGAGTCAACCGTAGCTAAAATTAAGTTAAACAAAGTGTGTTACAAAAAAAAAAAAAATTACCTTTATAGAACACTTTTTCTACAAGAAGTTTGCTTATGGATACGGAAAAATTTAATCTACGGTAAAAATTCAATATATTTTTAAAAAAAATTTGGTTCTTAGTTTCTTAAAAAAATGGTCTTAACTCTTATTGATAGGTTCTAAAAATATTTCCTATGCTCTCAAAATACTCATTCGAAGCTTAAAACGCACCTAAATTTAGTCCACCCTACTGATCACGGGTAGGTTTAATAATTTTTAGAATGGATGATTTTTTGACTTGGCAATAGATTTGGGCAACCAATTGGGGTTTAAACCGCACTGTTTCTTTTCTAAATTATGTCGGCAAAATAAAATTTGACCTAAAAAATTTTATTTAGAAAAAGGCACGTTATTTGACATTCTCGAAAAGCGCATGGTCAACATGTAAAGGAGAGGGGTAAGGAACTTGTAGGGGAGGGGCTCTAGTTTAGATGTTGTAATCAAGCGGGCACAACAGACTTTCCGTAACATTCCGCTTTGTTTGTTTAGGTGTGTTTTACACACAAGTCTAGAAATTTCCATTTCTTTGATATTACTCATGTCCAATTATTAGCTAGTTTGTCTAGGCTTACACAACAAGCGCTCAGTCGCTTAACATGTATTCGTATAGAATGTTTATAATTTTTTATAGCACTTACCGAACCTGACAAAGGCCTGCCCACCACCAAGCTTTATTGCTTCATCTTTTGTAATCTCATCTAAAGTATATTTCGCTGTACGACCAACTCCAAAATTTCAATGCATCGGACGGCGCAAGCAAACGATAGGACAACAAAGAGTTGAACAAGCTTTCGAAACATATCTGTCGAATATTAAAGTATTAGGTTTAAAAGCATCTTTTATACGCTGATTTACATTAAAATAGCTGAGTTCTTTATCTTTATTATCTTTTATGTTATTGTGGAAATTGTATATAGAAGTTATTATTTTAACAATGTTTAGAATCTAAATAAAATGAGATTAGTAGGCAAATAGCACTGTTACATATTATCCGTACAGAAAACATACATACTGTATAAAGCTTAGCATTGAAAATGTTACCTGATGCATTTGACCTCGATGGTACGGTATGTTGTCGTTTCAACAGAGTTGGGGGCAAACACATTACTTACTGTACTAGGCTAATTGTAATTGAAACCTTATATAGCATTACGAAGTGATATAGCTATAGCGTTATAGGTTTATACTAACCAAAATTTGCAATAACAACTAGTACATCCTATATGTTTGCAGAATATCTCCACTACACTTTCTTGCGACGAAAATTTTTTTTCCTATGGCAACTAAAATATATGGTATTTTTATACCATAATTTGAAAAAATTTGGTTTTGAAAAAAATTCTAGTATTGGGGCAAACCCTAAATTTTGAGCCCATGTAGTTTTTTAGGATAATTTAAGGTCGTTAAGTTCGAATCTGGAATTAGATTTTTGCGGTCTTGTTAAACAAAATAGTCTACAAAATAATGTTCCATATCAAATGTATAGAAATTTTTCAGCGCCGCCAGTTTCCTGTCTAATTTCTTCCTAAACCCATAATTTCAAATTCAATATTCCCTAGCATTACCTACCTGTGGAGATAATTTTAAACAACAAATAAAAAAAAACATTTGCAGATAAGTAGTAATATAGTAATATAATACTTATCTAGTCTACTTCTTTTGTTGTCGAATTTATACATGATGTTTTCAAAAAAACGCCAGATATTAAAAACAAGCTTTTAGTTTTCGCCGTAAACCTTCCTGCTATGATATGTTGCCAGCTGAATATTGTCGCAGCCTTCCACTTGTACAGTTAGACAATATTTCAAAAAAAAATTATAGGCCCTAAGTTAACATATTAGTTTCGTGCCTATGTACTTTCAAACTGATATCTAATCTAAAAACTGTACCTAATCTGGATTCTACATTTGGAGTTTCTGCAGCCAAGGCAGCTGCTGACCATACCATACCGAATTGATATTTGTTGAAGGTGTTAAACAGTAGCATATTATTACTTCACGAAATGAACCGTGGTAAAACAGTCAACCAGTAGCGGAAGTAGGAAAGTTAGAATTAGAAAATTATTAAAATCATTAGACTAGATAACAGAAGTCCGGGTTTCCGGAAGGTCAAGGGCCCTTTCCGGGTGAAAAGTAGCTTTAGGCTCATCAGGACTATATCATAACTTTTTGTTTCATGCAAAAGTAGAGTTTGACCTTGAAAGGTCATTTTAAAGTCAAGAGGTCATTTTAGGGTCAAAAGTGGCTCTGGGGTCATTTAAACCATCATAACCTTTCGTTTTATTCGAAAGTAGTATATGACCCTGAAAGGTGATTTTGAGGTCAAGGGGTCATTTTGGGGGTAACAGAGTAAAGTGTCCTATACAAATGTTGTTTACCTTTATAAGACGAACAACTTTTGTGGGGGTCATTTTTCATGCTGTCATGGAATGATATCTTTGACCTTGACCTTTGACCCCCCACTTCCGGTCAAAATAAAACAAACTTGAATTGGGCCGGAACTAAAGGAACCCATAATCGGAAACAGTTTTGAGATATGTTGAGTAGTTCCTGAGATAATCGTGTTTATCAGACGGACGGACAGAAATGACGAAAACATAAGTAGTAAACTCATAAGTCGCTTGGCTTCCGCTAATAAACCGTGGTAAAGCGGTTAACCAGTAGCGGAAGTAGGAATGTTAGAATTAGAAAAATACTAAAATCATTAGACTAGAAAAAAGTCCAGCAATTTAATTTTACCTCTTGTAAGACTGATTTACGCACAAGTGCCGCCATCTTGTGCATACAATTTAAAAATTTTTTTACTGTATGTGCAAATCACATTAACTTTTTCTTTGCGCAGTTATACTTTTTTTTTTGTAGGTTTGCCGTATTTTTTTGAAGCAGGCAAAGCTACTGTTGAAATTTTCAGTACTTTAATCAAGTTAGCAACGATTTGTAGAAGCGACAGAAGTATGTCAATTTAGCGCATGTTCTGCGTAAACCTCACTGCTCTTATTCATTGGGAGTGAGTTTCTTCTTATAAACATTTATACATACAGGCTTTCCTTTTGTAGGTTGTAGAGTGAAAGTAAACAAAGAATCTTTTTTGGAAATCTTTCTTCCTCTGGTTCTAGAATTTATAATTACTCATGTTACATCAAATTTGATCATACTTGGTTGGGATAAAGCAACGTGGTCGAACAAAATAAGAAAGTCTCTAGCAAAAACCTTTTTTCTGGATTTCGAAGGATTTTCACAAATAGGGCGCTCGCAAGTGACTAGCAAAAACCAAAACAACTGATTTTTTGGTTTGAGGGAAAATGGTTACGCCTAGGTCCAACATAGGTGTAAAGTATTCTTCACGTGTTTAATTTCTCCAAAGGAAGAATTTTTGGGTATATTCGATTTGTGGAGCCGGGAAAGGCGTAGTGGTTGCATGGATGGAAATATTTTTGTGCAACCGATGCGGACACGCAGTGAGATAAGGAAAAGCTATAAAAACAGGCAATTATACTAGTAGAGAAGTTTCAAAATTCAAAATTCAAATTCAAACTTTAAATTCAAAATTGAGTTTTTTTTAAACATTCAGACACAATGTGCAGAGTGAGTTTTTTCAATGGTTGCTTTTCTGTACAAATAGTATAGGTGCAAGTTTTTGATAAAAATGTATTGCATTATTACATAATAACATTAATTAACATTATTTAAAGCTGTGCGTGCTTTAAGATTACAGTCCAGTCCAATCGACTTTGTTAACCACGACATTTGTAAGTATCCAAATGGAGTAAAGAGACATTGAGCCATAGACATAAACTGCTACCAAAATCGCTGGACAGCGCTGCAAGCGATAGGTCATTTTAAAATAAATTGGTCCATAGTTTATAGCAATGTCGATAATGCAAACTCCGTTTTGACTAGACAACTAATTATTTAACTTAATCCAGTTTGTTTGAAAAGTTTGAACTCTATTTGCGCTCAAGGTTCCTATAATTTAAATTTCACTCGGAAAATTAGTTTTTCCAGGGTTTTGTTAGTTAATAAAAATAATATTGATGATGTTTATTTGAATTTCTTGCCCTTATAAATGTAACAAAGATTTGTTTATGCTGTATAATCCAATTGTGTCTATAGCTCAAAAACTCATTTTTATTTCCCATTTTTCACACTCTTTGCAATCAAAGCCTTGTGTGATTGCCTTGAAGTCTTGCGTCAATCTGGCCCTGTACAATTGCAACCTCATGTGAAGTAGCCTCTTCAATTGTCTTCATTATGTTGATTTTGAGCGCTACAATTGAAGTAACAAGTAAAAATAATAGGAGGAACAAAATTTGTGCATAATTTAACAAAAAATTAGTTGAATTACCTTGTGACAGTTGCATGTTTCCGGGTGATGTTTTGAACGGATTCAGATTAAATTCGTGCTTCGCTACTTGTATTCTTTCGTAATGGAGGTCACGGTAGGATTCGGGGCGAAGTAAATCTTTGTAAAAAACAAGCCAAGGAAGATTTCCGGTTCCCACATGCAATATTGAATAGGCGAAACTCACATCAATGTCATCAAATGTAGCTGGTCCTGTGTCAATAAACAATTCTTAAAATGACATCTACCTACAAGGTAACGTTTTCTGATGTCCCCTGTGTTTCACGACGGGACTTATGCAGTTTGGTACTCCAAAGGGTCCTAAAAAATAACAAAATTGGAAATTTCTGCCAATTGAAAATTGGCGGAGATATATTCAAATTTGAATTGTGGCAGTTACGTGAAGAGAGTAAAAGTAAAAGTAACCCACTATCTCTTGCACAACTCACTTTCTCTTTTCTCAACTCAAGATTGAGCGAAAGAGAAAGAGAAATCCGGAAGCCGGACTCTTTGTATCCCTCCCGTGCAATTCCAAACTTCAAAAATTTGCGCATCTCCGCCAAATGTTTATTGGCAGAAATCCCCCGTTGGGTAATTTTTTAGGACCCTTTGGCCTGTCAAACTGCACAGGTCCCGTCGCGAAACACAGGGGACATCAGAAAATATTTCCTTGTTAGAACTAACCTTATCGATCTCCACAATAAATTATCTTCCAGTCGTCTTGTGTTTTAGATAAACAAATTAAGCGATTATTGTTTTGCGCTGAAAAAGGTCCCTCTTTACTGATACCTTGCAAATATACTTTGAATTACGCTATAAAACTCAACTTTATTACTGCCAATTTCAAAATGCAAGCTGTTAATTAGTATTAGTTAGTGATTTAATTACAAAATCGCTCAGAACTTATTTAATTGAATTATTTTTTAATCGTACAGGTTAGTTGTCATCGTGAATGCGTCTCAAAATTTATGAAAATCTAATCCAACTTCTAATCCAAAATTCAAAATTTTCTTAAAATCTAATTTTTTAATCTAATCTAATTTAATTCTAATTTTAATTTAATTAATTTAAATCTAATTCTAGCTAACTCATCAATGAACCTTACATGGGATTAAGTCTTACACAACCTTTTTATAGCTTAACAAACCTGTCCTGTAACAGGACTACTGTCAAAAGGTCGCTCCTTTCTAAATTTTGGAGTCTAACTGCGAGTTAGGTTAGGTAAAACGAGCATGAAATGGAAAAAGAACTAGATATTTAAAGGATCGTTGAGTAATCTTGTCACATATTGGCATGTTTGGCTACAAAGTTAAGAAGTTGTCCGCTTACCAATTACCACGCTTACCAAGAAGTTTTACACAAAAACCTAATCTAGTAGCTGCTAGAAAAAAAATTCTTGGCAAATCATATAAAATTATTTGTAAACAGCAATAAGGAAAAACTTACGATAAATGCTGTATTGTATTGGACTGATATAGAGTAAGTCTCCTCCGCAACGTACTGTTGTAGAACCTTCAAAAATTGCTAACCCAAAATCAGCCAACTTAACTCCGTCTTCTATTTTATTGCTTTTGTAGAATAGAATGTTTTCCGGTTTCACATCTCCATGAATCAATTTAATATTCTACAATTCAGCAAAAGTGCGGCTCTGTATTGATAAGTAAGTTTACGGTTAAAGCGTAAATTTAGTTAAAGTTTAAAGCCTTTTATTCAGGGCGTATTGCTGTGAAACAATCGGTATTAATAAAGGTAAGAACCAAATCAACCATTCGTTTAAACCAAAGCATAAATGAGCCTTAAAATAACCTAAAAGTTAGCAAAGGGTAGTTGTTTTGGTAGGGCAGAAAATTTTTCGTGTCTGACAATAAACTTTTTTAAAAATTCTTCTTCTAGTATTACCAACTCCCGACCGATTCCCAAGTTTAGCAAAATACAATTTTTTTTAAACAGTTGAAAGTTGAGTTGAAACTTTTTAGTATAAATTAACCGTAAGATAAATTTTAGAAACAAAACGTTAAATATGAAGTAATTTTTAGCAAAATTTATAGCGATGGTGCCGATTGGTTTCGTATGCTTGAAGTTTTTTAGGGCTTACGACTATGTAAATAATTGTTAGTTAATTGAAAGTTGGTGAAGTGTTTGTAAACAAACCAGGCTATCGTGAACTTTTTCTATTTCTGTTTCGCTAAATCCCTTTAAATGGTCGTACATTGATGCCATGTTCTTGCCTAAGGTCTCCATAACTAGTATAAAATATTTGCCTTCTATTTCCTTGCCTTCTGGAAGGACTAGATTTTTATCTTTTCCTAAATCCAGAGACATTCCTAATGACTTCTCCACCCTCACAACGCCCTCTGATGGAAAAAACAGAGTAACTCAATAAACAAACTTTCAATTTATTAAAAACCATGTACTAGAGACATAAGAGCAAAATAAGCAAATAAAATAAAGCAAATAAACAAGCAATAACAAACCTATAAATCCTTTTTGAGTATTCTTTCGAATAAAGTCATGTGCTTTCTGCTCACGTCGCATGTCTAACTCGTTTTTCTCATACCCCTTATTTATTAAGCATTAACAATATAATAATACATATGTTTGTAGTTTTTACAAGTCAAAATTGTTTATATTAAAAAGAAATATAGGTCGTAGGCTTACAATTTTGAGGGCAACTTCGTCTCCTACTTTGAATGGGTATCTAGGAGGACTTGAAACAACTTTTGCTAACAAAAAGGAAAATTATAAATTATGAAGGCAGTATTTATATTTTAATGAACGATTTCATAAAATTAATTTCTAGTTAAAAAATCATAATTTAAACGGTATTTTGTAATAGCGTTATTACAACTTTGATTTAACTCGCATATTATTCTTGCTGATTTTTTTAACTGTAAACGAATAAAATATTAAAACAAATTGTCACAAATAAAATTAAACATAAAGTGAAGCATTACTCGTTTACAAGCAGCTGTAAACAGGGTTACAGCATAATTAGTTAAATGCAAGTGTTTTTCATTTAAATTTTTAAATTCTGCACTATTGGGCTAAAAAACACTTCTCTACATTTCTAACTTACCAAATCGTACAAAACCTTGTCCACCTTGTAAAAAATTAACGGAACCTTTGTTTTTTACTTGCAAAAGATTGTATTCCGCAAAATCTCCATTCTCAAACACTACTTTAATAGCTAGCAGTGATGGTGGAAACACTACTGCCAAGAACAACATTGATGATAGACTCATATTAACACAGTTGTAATGTTGTAAGTATAACTGATGTTGAAATTAAAAAAAAAATTTTGTGCCTCTGATGCTTCTCTAATTAAAATTTCTCTCTTTTATTAGAAAATTCAGTCACTTGCTTTCTGTGTACCTCATAACAACGTCAAGACAATCAACTCATCAGCGACAGTTTTGCAGGACATATCGTAGCACAGTGATCATGCTCGAAGGGTCAAAGGATGTGGTAATGATCGGATAAGGTTTTCCAATAGTCTCGATATAA
Organism: Bilobella braunerae; assembly: GCA_034694865.1. Taxonomy (NCBI): domain Eukaryota; kingdom Metazoa; phylum Arthropoda; class Collembola; order Poduromorpha; family Neanuridae; genus Bilobella; species Bilobella braunerae. Next base: position 9,631 of record JAQFYP010000919.1, on the reverse strand, counting down.
TTTTGAAGACTGCCCTCATTTGCATTGAGTCAACTACTCTCATCGGAGGAAAGCCGTACGTGAAGTGTGGTTATCCCCCTTTTACGAACAAAAGACCCCTAAAACTGCGAATACTTTACTAATGACTTTTTTTTAATAATCATGACCATGTAATATTGAAAAATTATTGAATTTATTGAACAATTTAGGTTTGAACAATTATATAGTTTTGCGAGGGCTGCCACTGCCGGGGGAATATCAAAAATTGACATGTAGACAAGTGATTAACTATTAACTAATAATAGTAAGTTTGTTTATTAATTCAACACAGTAATCACCGAATCGAAAGCTGTGCGTGCGTGCGTAACAGTACAAAGCGTAAAGTGACACTAAACTATAGGTATATTTTTTTTTACCAAAATAGCTGATGATGATGACAAAAGTATCCCGTGTTGATAGGACCATTAATTATTTAGCTAAATTCAAATTTACTGTTAAAACCCAAGTCGTGCTCAGGGGTTTCTCTATTTTGCAAATTACATTGTAATGCATAGTGACCAAACAAAATTACATCAGAAACAATCACAATTTAGGTATGATTAATCTCACTGCAACATTTAAATATCCAAAAACGATTTCTAGTTTGACAATTGTGACTAATAGAAAGGTGCCTAAGATGAAAAATAAAATCAATCTGATTTTTGAAAACAGCCTCTCAAAGTTAATGTAAAGGAGCGTTATTTGACATTCCTGCACAAGACGGTCAACATGAAAGGAAGGGAAGGGATGTGGTGGGGATAAGGACTCATTAGCGTAGATGTTGTCATCAAGCGGGCACAACAGACTATCCGTATCATTTTGCTGTTTTACGGCCTAGTCCACAAAGGAAGGACACCAACTTTATGTCAGGTACGGCCTTAGCTTTCGCCTGATAACCGCAGGTGACTCTATGCAAATGAGGGCAGTCTTTAGGATTCCCTTAACACTGTTGGGAAACCTTATCAGGTAATTTCCGTATCCTCTGTCTGTGTATGCCTACTTCACGGAAATACGGGAATAAACTGAGGCAAGGTACTTCCTGTAAGAGGAAAATCAACAGCAAAGACTTTTTTTGTGGCTGATCGGGGGATTTGAGCCACCGTTCTCATACTGGCTAGTGGAGACTGAAGCTCTAACCACTAGACCAACACCGCCACCTTCAAAGTTAAGATAAAGACAATGGTTTAAAATTTATTACAATTATTTTTGCTAATAATTTATTTGTAATATTATTGATTCGTGGTTACTTGATTTAATTTCAGTTTATGATAAAAGTCAAATGACCCATTTCTCCGGAGTTTAGCAAAACCGAGACGAGCAAAAATTTGAAAAACAGAAAATGTTTTTTGAGTTAAATAAGCCTCTTTTGGAGAATCTATTGGATTAAGCAAAACAATTTAAGTTAGCTAACTCGCTTTTGTTATGAAAAATTGTGAAAAGAAAAAAAATGGGATGAGTGCTGGTGACGTCCTTGAAGTTCTTTTCTGAGAATTTAAGGCGTTTTTGTGTTTTAAAATTTACTCTGGACTCTCAAATTTTTCTTGTGAAATAAGTATAGGTAGAATACTTCATAAACATAATATATATTGAATGACTACTAATGTTCATCTTAAGGTATATAAGATTGGTCCCGTTTCATTTTAAACATGTGAAATGACACCTAAAATTGCTAAACCGTGACGCGAGTTAACACTAACAAGAAATTATTTAAAGTATGTGATATTGGCAATGATTTGTAATGATTTTACATTACTATGTAATAGTTAATTAGTTTAACTAATGTCTTTTAGAACCGTTTTAGATTTGAGCATGAGAGAAAAGCGACGAGGCTCAGAAATAATAATGAAGTGTATTTTTCTAGTTAGATAATCCACATTCAGAAAATCTATTAAGTTAGGTAAATCACTTTTGTTGTGCGAAATCTTGCTAGGCTAAAAAATAGGATAGGTTTTGCGGACACTAGTTTTTATTTTGATAAAATCTAGAGTTTGAGTTGTTAACTGCAGAAATAGTAAACTAAATATTAAAACTAGCAATTGACTCTTTAGTGCACTTCTATGACCCTTGTAGGCAACCCAAGTCTTTGACACTTATGCATTTTATGATAAACTAGGTAGCCAAACCCGTCCTAGGACAGGAGTAATTTTAAGTTTTAAATTAGGAGCGATGCCGAACTCTAGCGTTTATTAGAGTGTGTATTCTTGTGTGACCAATAAGATTACAGCTCTCTTCAGAGATGCTCTCTTCTCGACTTCTACTTCCTTACTGAATGTAACATTTGAGAGAGTTGCACACATGCGCAATACCGTCAACTCGCTCAAAGCGTAGCAAAAAAAAATACATTTCTGTACGTAAACTCCAATCTCCCTCACTAGCTTCCTTTTGTCACGAACGCTTCGGCTTTTATTACTATAGATTAGAACTATACATTTCTAATCATTCTATAGTTTTTGCATACTACTACTTCGAATGCCACATTACATCAAACCATTTCCTATACCGTTTACCTTGAATTAAAAACTGAATAATATTGCATCGTCCAACCCTTGTAGGCCAAGTGGTTAGAGCCTTGAGCTCTAGCCATGGACGGATACGGGTTCGAGTCCCGGTGTCGCCAATATGGAAGTGGTTTTTTTCCGGAAGGTTTTCCCACTTTCCTTGCCCGAATGGGGTACTTCGAGGTCAGGTGGGGCAGTAGGGGTTCGTGCGTGACCTGGGGTTGCAGTTGCGGTGGGTGGACTGGGGTCTGTATGCGTAAGACGGTTGTCCCTATCTACGTCAAAGGCGGAGTAGTGGTAGGGCCCTAGCCCGTTCAACGTTCAGCAGAAATCCCTTCCGTTTCATTCCTCAAGGCTTCTTACCAACCCCTCAATCGACAGCCTCCCCACCATGACCGGAACTCTATGGTACTCTACACATGTTGACGAACCCTTAGTGGAAATGTCAAAAAACAAAAAAATAAATAATAAAATTGCATCTTTAATTGAAATTGCGGTTTGACTAAAATTGGCAATATGTGGCAATAACGCCAAACAGTGACGCAGAGCATTAGAACAAGTTGTTGAGGCCTCTGGAGTAAGAGGTCCTGGCCAGCGCAGTGGATAAAACTGCCAACCTTACCTTTTGCTCTGCTCGTCGCAGATACTTGTATCTTTAAAGTATGTAGAGTAGTGTACACCACTGTTGAAAATGTGTAGGAGGTTAATGGTTCGAGAAACAAATTGATAGGAACTCACTGCATACATTACGTAGCGTAGAGTTTTTGCCATATAGTCCAATACAGGGAGGTTTAATTAAAGTTAATTAAGTTAATTTTTAGTGCGTTTTTAAATTTAGTAGTCTGACGATGTCGAAACACAAATTTCAACTCACCAAGCAGGCGTGGAATTTTTTAAATCTATGTTATTGCAACACTACGGAAACTGCAGCGACCGAACCCTTAATAATTTTATTCTAAATTTCAACTTTTTAAAAAAGGCCGTTTAAAAGATAAAAAAGCTTGTTGTTTAATACAGAAGGTTAAATTGTTAGATTTAAGTTTTCCAAATTCAGCTATTCCAGTTAGCAACTCCCTAAGTGAGTAGAGAGGAATCCTGCAAACAATAAACATGTATTTTATATGTTACGGCCCACAGTAGGCTATTTGTAACTCCAATTATTGTAATGCCGCTTGTACACAAAATAGCCCTGCCCCATAGGCTTCCAGCCTGCGAGGGGTGGTAAATAAATCAAAAAAAAAATTTAGTAGTCATAGATGTGCGGCTTAGGTTCGGATGAGCATGTAATTTTGAAAGGGTTTAGATATTTTTACACCCCAAATTTGGAAAACTTTTGGATGGGTAGAGGACAACCTTTCATTTTCGTGCGGTTCCATAAGAAAAGCATTATAGGAACCAAAAAGTGACGTGAATAATAATAAGGTAATAAGCCTTCTACTACAACAGTGTAGGCAATTCCGCTGGAACTAATAAGGAAATAATTTGTTTGCAATAAGGGATCCGTTTTTGTGGTCATCACGGTATATACATGCATGTATTTAGAACTTACTTTATTCATTTTTTGTGTTTAGTGAGGAAGTAGTAGTTCTTCTACTTTCTTGTTACTGAGAGCACATCGGCCGGGTATGTTTCATATGAATTTGCATTTAATTTTATCTTTGAGGTTAAGACCATCAATTAATGGTCAGTATTTGTAAAGGATTAAATTTTTGCAGCGTCTTATATAGTTTTTCATTGGTAAGCACATTATAAAGTGCTACTTCTTGACTCTTGACCCGCTAATCCTTGTTTTTGTACTTTTGTAGCAGACAACTAGCATGCCAATTTGTGTGACTGCTCAACAATTTCAGCAGCTCAAAAACTACAAAAGATTCGAAAACCGTGTGGTATTTATCATACAGACCGACAAACAGACCCACAATTTTGTAGTATAAACTAGTAAAACACCCGGTAGTTTATATGCCTAATCCAAGATGCTTGGCGAGAAGTAAGGGTTGGGTGAAAGGGAGTTTTTGTGCAGCCGTATCGGACACACAGAAGATAGGGAAGTATGGCAGACAAAAAAAACAAAATTACTAAGGCGCTGGGTAAAAATTGTTAAGTATTGTTCACGTGATATAACGACGCGTATTTAACGGTACTTATGTTCCATGGCGGGTTTGCTTTTTCATAAATTAACACCGCTTGAACAGAGTTGGAAAGCAGAAAATCAAATTCCAAGTTAACCACTTTGTACTTAAATATTTAAAAAATGTGGCTGCAGACTCGATACCAAAAGAAAGGAGAGAGATTGCAAGTAATACAGCCGAAATTAGAAATGTTGCCAGTACAAAGTTGCTTGAAGTTTTCAAAAATCCTATTTGTCCTTTCGCGTGTCCACTCGCAATTGACCTGTTCGATTTGCAAAGATCCAAGACAACGCACCTGAATGTACGAATGCATTAATCTGATCATATATGATGCCCGTTTTGTCCCAATCCATTGGATACATAGTCCATAAATTTGTATAAGGCCAAATATTGTGTTTGCCAAAGGACAACTACTGTGTAACACTGTAAGGCAGCCCAGAAAAATTACTACTGAGGTCACTAAGCTCGCCCAATAATATCGTCTTGTTGCACCTCAGCAACAAGTCCTGAATACGACTTGTTTAGCCAAAAAGGACCAGGTCCATGAACTACTATGCAATTAACAATGGTGTCCAAGATTTCACGCTCGGTTCCATTTGGCAACTCCGTAATAGCCAAAAACTGAGCGAATAGTGACATCTCCTTTGAGAATACTGCAATAAACTGCCATTTGTGATTGTAATTGGGAACGGTACGGTCAGCCGACATGTGATTTACAATTCTAATATTATGAAGTTGAATTTTAATTTTTGGATTACTGAGAATTTGTGGTGCTAAAATCGTAAAGTTTTTTTCTATTGCCTCTTTTACGGTATGCCGCGGCTTGGTACGGGCGCCGTTACATCCGTAGTAAGTATTCCGCGGTACAAATTTGTGAGAACCACTCCCCCCAGTAGTACGCAACCGAATATTATCCCAAGTGGCTTGGAGCGTACCAGTTTCGCCGAAAGTTGTATACCTTGCTCTAATAATACTTGAAGAATCCACAACTCATACACAAATTTAGTGTTGCAACTTTTCAAAACAAAGTGTAATGCCACTGATACTGCAACAAATATTACAGCAGTTGTTATAAGTCAGCCTGAACTGGTTTGGTTAACGATTTCGTCGAAATGCCTTCCGTGAGTCCGTCACAGGTGACAAATTTGAATGCCGTAGTGTCCTTAACTACACGGTAAGAAAGGCGTTGTAAAGAATCGTAAACAAAGGGGTGGGAGTTAGCAACAACCTCGATTTTGACATCAGCTAGATACATCGAAGAGAAAGCGGGACCGGTAGATTGCGGTTGGCGAAGAAAGCAACTAGTTAATTTTTTTGGTTTTGCAGCTAATATTATTGATATAATAGATGGCGGTAAGTTGTCTTGGCTACATGTCGGAAGTGTTCCCATCAACATCCGTTGCCAAATCTTGCGGCCACTCTGTTCATTTCCTGTGATAACTTGACAACCATCAATCGGATACACCCAATGAATTGGGCAGTTATTGTAAATTATCCAGTTATGGAGTTGCTCAAACACAAATTTGACGGTGTACAACTTTGCCTCGGAGTTAGATACTTCAAGTTGCATTCCTAGGTAACAAAGAACTGGCGTAGGAGAAGTTATAACCGCTATGTATGACTCATTTTTAGCTACAATTGTATACAATGGCACCCCTGAGCCCCATATAGTTTGAGACAGTGTATGGAACGAGTAGTCTGTATTATGCAAAATTGTTCAATGATGTGCGTATGTTTCCAGTAACATAAATTCCCGGTGCTATAGTGCAATACTGATTTCAGAGCTTGAATGGCACGGCTGAAACCTTTCGTTAATTTTTTGAACTTGGGATTTATCATCAGAATTAGTAAGCAATTTGACGTTGAGCCATGAGTGAGATGTGGAGCTGTGCCAAATAGGTTGAGATATTTTCGACGTCAACTATATAGAATATAGTTAACTATATAGACCTTATAGAATGTAAAGATGAGCCCTGTTAAGTTTGGCTCTTTTGGATGTGCATCAAAGTAAAAAATTTGTGTGTTGCAAAGTTCAAAACCTCGAATGTAGCGAGAAATTGAATTTTGTAAGTCCACAGTTGAAAAAAGCGAAGTAAGCATTAAGAAAAAGTATAGTTTTGTTTTTTGAATCATGTTGCTGAAGTGTTTAGAACTAGTATTGTTGTCTCCTCGACTTCAAGTTAATTGGGTCTCTGAAAAAAGCTACGCTAAAGCAGTGGTAAACACTGCCAATCTTAGTGGTGGAGTAGCGGCGCTCGGGCGCTACCTTCGTACTCTTCATACGGAAAAACTTTTCGTCGTGCAAGATACTTTTTTCAAAGCAAAAAACAGAAATTATAAGAGACACAAAAAGTTAAAATACAGTGATTATAGTAATGCGACTTCCCAGAACCTATTGTTGAGATGATTGAGGGAGTGCATAATGTCAAAGGTCATTGTGCGTACGGGATAGTGTACTCAAATGGACTAGCGCTATGGTTAACGAGGAATAATCTTGAAAAAATTGACGATATGTTTAGTATTTGTTGTTGAAATTTGAGAACTACGACGTACTGACAAGGGAATGCTTTCTGCTGTCCCCTCTGTTATACCACATATGCACAACTTTAGATTAGGGTACTTAAGTCACAATTGTGAACCAAAATCGTTGTAAAATTCATAAACTGATTTTCTATGAAATTTTGAAATTTTGAAATTCACAAAATTTCTGCAGGGGGGACCCTTCAAAACTTCAATTTTCCCGGCTAAATTCCCATAAGGTTTTCCGGGATTTGAAATTTGTAAGAAAAAACATGTGTGCTAACCCGCTTACCAAATGAGTGTAATGCACCATTACAAAAAATTTCACAGTTCTCTAAAGTCATTGGCTAAAAAAAAACGTCTAATAAAATACATTACAATATATAAAACTGAGTTGGTGGTTGGTAGGTCGTCAAGCATCTATTTCACCAAGCTCTTTGCGATTTTTTACAACAAGAGAATATGCGGCGTAGTGGTAATAAATGAACCATGAATTCAAACATCGAGGGCTCGGGTTCGACTCTCGCCACATTCAATTTTTTACTTTTTTTACAACATAAAGTTTCCAAATGGCGTAAGGCCATTTTCCGAATAGTTGTATTTTCATTTTTAACTCTCAAATTGTTATTCCAATTCGTTAATTGTGATTAACGGTTAAAAAAATTAAAATAAGTTTAACATAATATGTTGTTTTGAAAATCAGGGCGTAAATATAAATGAATTTAAGTGCTCTGAAGTACCTACTCAATTTATGTTCATTTCTTAATGTTTAATTCACAATTAGTTAATTGTTTGTTAATTAAAGTTTTTGCAGAAATGTGATTAAATTCCAGTCACCCACTGTTCAAATCCTCTGATTCTTGAACTGAAACGTCTCTGACTTCCCGTCAGAGATCACTTTCCGCAGATCCGGAAACGCTTAATCGCTGTCCTTGACTCGATTAACAACGCGAGTTCCATTCAAATGTTCAATATTTGTTTATTCCAATTAAATACAAATTATTAAAAGGTCAAAAGCCTCGATTATGCCTAATTCGTTGACAGACTTGACAGAGTCGTCGAAGTCCACAGACTCTTCTTCCTTCTTTTCTTTTCACAACATCACGTGACTCACTGGCGCGAATAGCGCATAATTCAAAACGTGGCCAACTTTTACGTTTAAAAACGGCCATTTACAATTTCAATTACGATTATTCAAGAAACTAATTAATTAAAAAAAATTCCCATACCTTAATTAACTATTGTATTTAAAAGGAATCCCTAATTATTCAACCAAATTAAATAAATGCCTAATTATCCAACGCCCACCATTGTTTGATTGTAATTAAATATTAATTTTTAAATAAAGTAGGAGTTTTGCTATATGCTATGATAAAACCGTTTTACAACATTGAAACAGGTTAATTGTGTTTGTATTTTTATTGTTTTTAAATATGAAAAGCAATTAACTAACCACAATTATAATCAACCAACAGAATGGCATTGATCATCGCTTCAAATTTAACAGCTCAAGTAATTTCGCATTATCAATGTTTAAGGTGTTCAGGTATTATAAATTAATAATTTTGTAATTATATAATTGTTATAATTAATGAGTTTAAGATTTGTTTCTATTTCTTGAGATGAATTTTTACGCGCACAACTCTACGCACAACCGCGCTCAACGCACGCTATGATTTACCAAATTTTTCAGACCAAGCCTTTTTCTCCATGTTAAAAAACATGTGTATCATTTTACTACATCTCAACCTAAACCTGAAACCACAAATAGCAAAGTGCAAAATCAAATAAATTGGTTTTAAATTTTTTATTTTTAATACACATTTTACATACTTTAGTCAAGGGCAATTTGATTACAGCCGAAGTACCTACATAATTAACTAAATAACTGATCAACAAGTTAGTTGTTTAATCCAAGTGAGCGTGAAATTCAATGAAAAAATCCCCAAAGCACAAATGTTTTTTGCAGTAACTACACTTAACAAAAGTTTGGTTTGCGCAAAAATCAGTTTCACAGTCATCTTCCTCAAACTCAAAAAGGATTTCGGTCAAGTTTAGAAACCTTCCTGCTCTGACCTTCGTGTAACCACATGCGAACCAAGCGGAACGCTTGGATTTGATTGAATTTGATTGTAAATCAATTAATGCAACTTAATCTTCTGTTCTCGTTCTCTCAAATCAATTGGAAGCGAGTCCAGCATTATTCTCTTTCTGAATTTTCTTTCTACAAATTTTGTATTGACGTAAAAAGTACACATCCAGGGGCTGTCGTGAAGATGTTGTTTTTGCAGGAATCGTCAATCGCTTACATCTGCCTTCCAATGAGTTGAATATGGCTTCATCTGTTTGTCCTGACCAGGAATCCAGAAGTAGAATAGTATTTTCTTGGGACACTGGTAACAAACAGTGCTCAACCCATTCCTTCATCAATTCCTTTGTCATTTTCCCTGATTTGCTACAGGTGAG
>JAQFYP010000918.1:0-18499 GCA_034694865.1 Bilobella braunerae | reverse complement strand
GGAGACAATAGAGCTCCAATACTTTCTTATACTATTCAATACAACACCAGCTTCTCGCGAAAGTGGGAAACAATGGTTGATGTACCGTCTTCCGAACTCAACGATACGGTAAATTGTATACTTATAATCATTTGTAGTTTCATTGCACAAAATCAGGAACATACAATGACCCCAAATCATAAACCAGAAAATTGTTGTTTTTTTTTTTGCAAATTGCAAGTACGTATATTAGCTCCAAATTTCAAATTTGGGCTAAAAGTACAAAAATATTTAAAAATTAAAGTGAAACGCAACATCCGAAGAGCATATTCATTCACAAAACTAAAAAAAAGTTATAATTTTTGTTTTTATAACAGTAAAGGTTTAATTTATAATTTAAGAATCTGAGAAAATTTTATCCAATTTATACGCTAATTTATGGTAAAATTTAAAAGGATTACATTATAAAGTTAAATTCAAGACCTTGCAAGTTTAATACTAGGTCCGTTGGTAAGTTGCAATCCAATGGCTATCATGGATGGCATTGTGGCATAGTTAAATAAATTTAAACTAAGCTCAAATTAAGTTTAGACCAATTTTTATATTAATTCGTTTAGGTTCCGCTTAGCCCGTGGGGAAATTATTCATTTCGTGTCATAGCACGAAACATTATTGGACCATCAAGCCCTTCCTTGCATTCAAAAATTTGCACCACCCCCGATGACACGCCTTACAAGAATCCAGAAAATGTAAACTCAAACAAATCAACACCACACACGCTTCGTATTAACTGGACACCAATGCCTCGAATTGAGCACAACGCACCTGGATTCAAGTACGAAGTATACTGGAAGCAGGACTATGAAACTTATCACTGGAATACAGAAACTATTAAGGATTGGTGGCAGAGCGAACTAATTATTTACAATCAGCCACTATACAAACCATTCCTGGTCAAAGTGAAAGCAGTGAATTCCAAGGGTGAAAGCAATTTGGCCCCTAATACTGTGCGTGTGTTCTCATGGCAAAGCAGTAAGTTTAATTTAAATGAGATTAATGGCATATATTGACATTGAAAACCCGACTCAACCCAAGAAATAGTGCTTAAATCTAATCAATGGTCATTTAAACAGTTGCATATAACAATAAAATAATTTCAGCTCCCAATGAGGCACCATCCAATTTCCGACTTGAATCCATGATTGACTCAAACAGTGCTATTGTTTCGTGGAACCATGTGAACCTTTCCAGTTTACAAGGGAAATTTGAAGGGTACAAAATTGAGACCTGGACGGAGCATGACAAAGGAACATTCCGTTCCGTTGCTGTAAAGAATGATGCACGGGAGGCTGTAATTGATAAGTTGGTACCGTATTCAAAAAATTACGTACGAGTATACGCCTACAATACCTACCATGCAGGACCGTATAGCATTGTATTAGAAGTTGAAACTGATGAAGGATTGCCGGGACCCGTAGGTGAATTGCAAGCAAAACAACTTGGTAACTATTCAGTTTTATTGCACTTCGTTACCCGAGTTAAGTCTCGACAAGCTTCAAAATTCAATTTTTCAAAAGTCCAAAAAATAGCCTAAACAACTTAAAGTTGCCCAATTTGTAAAATTCAGTCGAAATGCAGAAAATAATTTTATTGTCAGTGACATTGGAATTTCTTCCAGACGAAATATTTTTATCTTGACCCAAAAAGCATGGACAATTCCCGATTCAGACGCTAATACTGATCATCCACAATAATTATCCACAGCAACTTTTAAGCCTATATTGCTTGTGAGAAACTGTAGAGAGTTTTTGCTAATTACAAACTAATTTATTGATTACTAGTTGATTGTTTTATTTGTACATGTGACTACTAAATAAGTAATTCCTTTGAAAGCTTTTGATGTGACTTAGAAATATAAATTTCCTTCTGTTCGCCCAACCCAAATTTCGAAATCTTGGACTTTTTTTTTTCAAACAAACCCTGTTTCCCAAATGTTCCAGTGGAGATGACACCAGTGGCTCACCTAAGCAAGTGGTTTATTGAAAGATCATATTGTTTCCCATTAGTCTCTTAAAAAACATATAATTTTTTTACCCTATCCACCCTTGATAACAATCAGAAGGCGTTTAATGTATTATCTTCCCAAATATACAGTCGTTAGGTTTAGTTTACATGAAAAAATAGAGGGGAAACCAAGACCAAGGACTTACATCTTGACCTTGTTGATTATTACTTATTTTAGTTAAACCTATTCCACGAAACTGACTTCACCAAAGCGTATACCAGCGTATGATCATATTTAGCCGTATTTAACCATTACTGTCTCTACATCTCAGTTTTTAAATCGATTAATCTCTCTAGGCAATTCATCACTCCACATTTCATGGGAACGGCCGGCTTCGCCAAATGGAATTTTAATGGGATATGTAATAAAATATGTTCCAGTAAGTGAATTGTCCATAGCAAATGGTATACATATGTGTGATTAAAAATCTACACATGCACACAATTAGATTGCTGGCAGAGAAATACAATGGGCAGAGGTGAAAGAACAAATTTCAACACTAAAAAATCCGGAAATTTTGGGTGTGAAGTTGGGACAACTAAAAAATAATACCAATTACCGCGTGTACGTCAGAGCAATGACAAGAATTGGGTCCGGCGAAGAGTATGAATAATGCATTCTATAAATTATAATAATATTTATAACTAAAATAATATGCAAGTAACTAAAATATGTTTGTGCGAAAAAGTAGCATATTGTAGATAACCATTTTCTTACTTGAAGGAAATTTGTACAACAATGGACAAGGCATTTCCCCAATGTTACAGCTGTTGCCAAACCAAACTTTACATGGGAGTATGAACAAACCTTAGATGATTCCACCAGCGTAATAGTCACGTGGTCACCAAATTTTGAAGTTTCAGGAAAAAGCCCTGGAACACACTTTTACGTTGAATACAGGTAAGCATCACAATACAAATCTTATGTTAGTGGCCTTCAAAGCAAGATTTACAAAAAATATATTAGACATTACATTGCCCCTTAAACCAAACTTATAACTTAAACATGAATGAATGAATTGTTCACCGTAGTGCGGAATTTGGATTCAAGTAAAGTGTACGCTTTTAGAGTAGTTGCTGTGGATGGAGATGCATCAACCCAATCTGATGTGCAGGAGGTTGTTGAGTTCATGGTATACTAATTATTATTAACATAATATTATAACCTACTACTCATATTTGTAAGTATATCATCAATCATCATGTTGACCAGGCCACAGGCGAATGCCAAATAATATCAACAAAAACATTTAACACATTATGCTAATGATTCCTCTACTGATAATTGTTATTGATTAATTATATTTGACAATTGGCAAATGCCCTAGTCAACATGGACTGAGATTAGTTGAGTCACATTGTTTTAAGGTTTATTTTGTTATATAGTATAGTATAGGTATATATTTGTACTAGCTGCACCGTGCCGCTTCGCGGCACTCGTTTGCTTGCAGCTTTCCGCAGTAACAATATTTCCGTTGTTACTATAAGTAAAAGACTCCAGGATCTGGAGGTATCCAAGCCATTGCGACAATAACTGGTAGAACAAAAATTCGCTTAACGTGATCTAAACTTAGTTTCTAATTGGAGTTTGATTCTATTTCTACTTGGAGTTTGACCGTGTTTACTACATTCCGTGATTGGAAAATAGGACACCTCTAGCTGCAATAGTACTGGAATTTTATATGCGGAAAGTATCAAAATTAAACTTTTAAGCCACATTTAATCTTTGACCCTGGTTAACCTGAAGTACCTACTGCCCGGAGTTTGACCACCCAAAATACTAACCTCTTTTACATTCAAAATATTGCCTTGCAGCTCCAGCGGTCTCTGCAGGTTATGTTAATACTTGACATAATAATGACCTTTGACCCTACAAAAACCAGAAGCAAATTTTAATTTCACCCGACTTCCAGCTCTAAACCACCTAATTTTGAAACCAAAATAATCTACCAAATTTGGCTCCCCTAGCCCCAAGGGGTATTTGCGGGATTGGATGAAATACGTTTATGGTATTTTGGCATTTGTTATTTGATCCAAGAAAACCAGAAGCAAATTTTGCGCGAAGTTTGACCCTAAACATCCTAATTTTTAATCCACAATTATGTACAAAATAGCCCCAGCGGTCTTTGCAGGATTGGATAAAACACGTTAAACTTAGGGCATTTTGACATTTGACCTATGATTCCTAGAAAAACAGGAATCAAATTTTGCCTGGAGTTTTTTCCTGATTCACCCCTTTTTTAAACCTCATTTATGTGTATGGCGCTCTCGCCCCAGTGGGCTTTGCAGGATTGGATAAAACTTGGTTAAATTTAGGATATTTTGATATTTGAACTTGGACCCTAGAAAAACCGGAAGTAAATTTTGCCCGGAGTTTTTCCATGAATCACTCCATTTTCAAACCTCATTTATGTGTTGAATATATCGCTCTAGTCCCATCAGGCTTTGCAGGATTTGATAAAACACGTTAAATTTAGGATATTTTGATATTTGAACCTGGACCCTAGAAAAACTGGAAGTAGATTTTGCCCGGAGTTTTTCCATGAATCACTCCATTTTCAAACCTCATTTATGTGTTGAATATGGCACTCTAGCCCCAGCCGGCTTTGCGAGATTAGATAAACACGTAAAATTTAGGGCATTTTGGCATTTGATCCTTGACCCTAGAAAAACCGGAAGTAAAAACCGGAATTTGTCTCTAAACCACCTCATTTAAAAACTTCATTTATGTTAGAAATATGGCGCAGGTATTTCCAGCAGTCTTAACAGGATAGGACAAAATACGTTGAAATTTTTTGCTTTGTCAAATTTGACCCTTGACCCTGGAAAAACCAGTATTAATTTTGACCAAACGTTGATCCAATTTAACCCCAACACTATACCTCGCGTTACATGCGAAATATAGCGAAGGTATCTACAGCAGTTTAAACGGGATAGGACAATTTACGTTGAAATTTCTTGCATTGTCAAGTTTGACTTTTGACCCGAGAAAAACCGGTAATAAATTTCAACCAAACGTTGCCCCAAATTAACTTTAAGATAACACTTCACTTATGACTATGAGCAAAATATAGCGTAGATATTTCTAGCAGTTTTTAAAGGAGACGACAAAATATGTGAAAAGCATGCTAAGATTTTGGGCAGTGTTGCATTTGATCTTTGATCCTGGAAAATCCAGAAGTAAATTGTAACTCCAGTGGTTTTTTTCAGGCATAGATCACAGACGGACGGACGGACGGACAGACGAACGATTTTATAGTATAGATTAGAATAATTAAAACTAAAAATAATGTATATAAGTTTTTGTTTTAAATGGCACACACGGTACCAACTAGCATTTCCTATTGTTCGTTGAGATTTACTCTTATAGATTATTTGCATAATTAGAAATTCAATAAGACATTCAAATATAAAATTTCTGTATTGCTCTGCCTTTTGTAGAGTGCTTGAAAATCTGATAAAAAGGTCTCCGGCGTAGTTAAACGAGCCACACGTTAAACACCCGTTCTAGGAGAAAAAGAATTTATTTTTAATTTCTGGGTCTTCAGAACATTCTACTTTAATTGCCCATTTAAATGCTCATGTAGCAGGGCGAGGAGTAACAAGTGGAAGTGAGTTTTTGGGTAGCCGGTGGCTCGTGTGGAAGCGAGTTTGTGTGCAGCCGGTACGCACACACAGCAGATAGGGAAACGTAAAGAAAAAAAATGACAAATATTAAGGTGATAGAGCACTTTGCATTTAGTTCAACGCTCGTAAAGTCACGTTTCTCATGGTGCTGTCTCTAGGACACACAACACAAAAGTTAAGTTTGGAGACGGACATTGTCGATAATTCTGTGCCAGGTTGCAAACCATGGTCAATGTTTTTTTTTGTTTAGAAGGATAATTTATTCTCATAAAAAGTTTTCGACCATTTTTTAAAAGCCAACCGTGGATGAATGACGAGCACTAACTTTGTAAATGTGTCAGGACAACACCTTTTTAAAGCAATAGGCACTGGCACTACAAAAACTGTTACGTACTTAACTATAATTGTATGCACGAATGGATTAGTATGAATAGTGAAAGTAAGACCGAACGCGCATCCGCATGACCTCGTTATGGAAGGCAAAATGTAACGTTGTCATTACAGCGGTATTACATACGGTAGTAAAGTCCTCCAAACAGTAAATTAACAAAAATTGTTGTACTCTTTCAAGACGCTCAAAAACTCAATCAATTTGAATTACTATAAGCATTAATGTTTGCCTTAATATGTATGTGTAAAAATGTGTAAACCATTTTAGCTGTGATTCTGATGTAAGGCACATAGATTTTTCTTTGTGATCACGAAAAGTTTTAATTACTAAAAATTAAAAAAATGATCGCTTCCGGATAATATAGAGCGAATACAAATTTATTATTTCAATAGAAATATAACAATGAGTCCAATGCAAAAAAACGAACTCACAGTCTACTGGCTTTCAACGATACATTAAAAACTTAATTCTACTAATAAAGCATGAGACAGAGGTGTATTCCTAATTGTAGTTGAATGATTAGTTGAAAACAAAACGTATATTGTCGTTCGTGTTTTAGGAAGAAAAATACATGAACACAACTGCACACTTTTTTTCAATTCTCGATACGGCGCACCCAATTCCGTCTGCTTTCTGAATCTATACACAATTTTAGAGTTAAAAATTAATTAGAATATATAAAAATCGATCAAATAAATGCATAAATTTTTTGTTTACCGCTTTTCTATCAACTGAAGAAAACCCTCTATGTATCTTTTGTATTGCACCAAATTGTTTTGACGCAGAGTTTTGAATGAATTCTTCACTTGCCCTTTCTGTGTTAGTAAATTCTTCAATCATCTGCAGTTGCGCTAGAAGTAACTCTTCATCAGTTTTTTCATTCTGTTCGCCATTACAAAAAACCGAAACACTAGCTTTGATGTTTTGGCCCAAACAAAATCCTTGGAGTTCAGAGATATCAGTTGCCAGTAAATCGTTTCCGTAAGAGAGTGCACGATAATTTAACTATGCCGTCAAAAAATATTTATTATTAAACTAAGTTAATAGCTAATAATAAATCTAAGTAACTCTTTACGTACCTCAAATTGTAAAAGCGGGTCTTGTGTCGGTTCTCTCAGTGGACGAAGTGCTTCAAGCAATGTGTCAATTACAGGGAGTTCCCCAATTTTGGCCACAAAAACAACTACACTTGTTTCACCGTCAGTGGTCCAGCCAATTGAAACAGGATTATTATTGCAAAATAGCTGATACAAAAATCAGAACAAACTTACAGTATTTTTCTATAGGAATTATTATTTGAATAATAAAAATAATTACATTTAATAAAAGGCGAAAAAATAGAATGCTTAAGGTGACCTGATATATGACTTTGCAAAAGACTTTTCTGATAGTTTGAGGAATTTAGAGCGGGGAAGCATACACAAAAAGTCCCATTTCAGAACTCTTCTTATACACCAGGGGCCCGTTGATTCGCATTTTAAAAAAATTCAAATAGTGAAAAGTTCACTTTTTGCGATAGTGAATATTTGGAGCGTTGATTCAAACTTTGCTAATCACTTTACCAAAAGTGAAGTTTTTGAAAAATTGAAAAGTTGCGCAAGCGCTCTTGCTCATCAGCTGACTTCTTTTTTTTTTAGGTTTTTATAAGTCAAACCAATCTCTTAAGTACATTACTTAAACTAATAGCAAGTTTCATTAATTAATTAACTAATCAGTGCCATAAAACGGTGTCAGAACAATTCATCGTGGACAACATTGTTGGGTTACGTTCTACAATCACGAATAGACTTGAAATCGGAGAGTCGGGGTCAATGCAATTGGAAGCGCTGGCTACTGAGGATTTCGATTAGTGTATTTATATTTTTCCTATATTTTAAGAAGAAATAGAAGCTCTAGAATTAAAAGTTTCTAAATGAAGTATGCTAATAACTCTTTTAATAGCTCATTCTGCTGGAGTGTAGGCGGCTGTTGCGGAGGAACGGTTCCAGTGTCGTCAAATTAACAAACAAAGTTCTTCTTTGTAACAACATTACAAATGACTGCTAAGGCCAGTATAATTTGTCCACGTATTTCTCAAATAAATGGTCAACGATTGATTTGACCACTCGCTTCAACAAGTTGCACACTGTTGACTTGTGTTGGCCATGCATGGTACTGTGACCTTGACCCAAGCAAATGCAGCGCCATTAGCAACTGTTGAGATAGTGTCAACGCTTTGTTCCTTGTTGAGTGAGGGTTTAGGAAGTGACCAATGTCATTCAGAATTAGTCAGCTTTGTCAGACTTAATTAATAAGGTTCACTACAGTCGGCTTCCTGAGTTGTAATTAGTCCTTTCACAAAATACTTTGCGCTTTCAAGGAGCTGGATTTTCCTAGCCTGACTTGTCACTTGACAATAAAAGGTCATATAGTACTGTCTAATCAATTCTGCTAACTAACTTGAATCGTAATTAATCGATATGGACAACTTAAACAGTACTTTTCAAGACTTCTAAGTTTTGAACACTGCGGGGTAGCGGTGGGCGCAAAAACTTTGAATAATGAAAAGTTTTTTTCATTATTCATTATTCAAAAGTAAGTTTGGATCAACAAAATTGCTGAGTTTTGGGATATTTCCTCTCAATTTTTACTTTTTCACTTTTTTACTTTTCACTTGACCAAAGTGTTGCGAGTCAACGTTCGCTTTACACTTTTCAAGTTTTTTTGGTCAAGTGAATAGTGAAAAGTGTGCAAATCAACAGGCCCCAGACCTGCGCAGCTTATGCAAAAACTTCTTTTTTTTTAAATGAATGAAGTGGGAGAGCAAATGGGTGCCAAATGACCTAGTACGGGCTTTCTGACTAGTTACAAAAATGCAAGTTAGTTCAAGTTTGTTTATCTCATTGCATGTAGCGAAAAAAACAGTAGGAATTCAAATACAAGGGACAAAACCCCCAGTTGCATTACATTTGAGTAGCCTGAATTGTCTTACCAATTTTACACAAAATGCAGAAACAAGTTTTACGCAAACTTGGAATACCTGTTTATGACTCTTGAAAAAGCTTCGGTCAATTATAACGGAATCATTACCAAGCTCTACAGCCTCCGAGGCAATGTATGTGTGAAAATTCTCCTGCATTTGTACTTGTGAAATTTGTTGTATGATAGCTAGAACATCCTTAAAATTTGATTCAGAGTATTTTATGAAGGTCCACATATATCCTGCAATGCTAATTCCAAACCCGTGCTTCAATTTTACGCCTTTACCGTTGATTAGTTGGGCTAAGTATTTTTCGACACAGGGGCTTTTTGCAGAGTTTAAATTAAACTTTGGTTTGCCTAACTTGCGTCTATGGACGTTCAAAATTTTCATAAATATGTCCTTTTCTGGTGTAATTATAGGTGTTGGCGAGGTAAGGATAAATATTAGCTCGTCTGTTTTCGTGTCTTGAACACTTGCAACTCCTAAAGAAGTTGTTGTATGACGAAGAAGCTGAAATGAAAATTGGAGTATTATGTTATATGTCAATAAGTTCAATTTTTATGTTTTCTAAGTATACTCTTTATGGCGTTTGGTGTGATTATGTAATTGTTAACCTGTGCATAGGATGTCACTTCCAATGACAATGTATCTAAAATTTGTTGGAAATTGCTTGAAGGTTCTAATTTACAATAGATATCACTTCCGTCCGCCCAACTGTTGTTATTCTTTAAAGAACTAATCTCTGTCTTGAGTATTTGAAGTAAATTTTTAATAGGATCCATCTCTTGCTTAATTTTTCTGCTATTACAATATTCTTTTAATTGAATTTTAAAAATTGTCGCAGCGTAGTCAACACCAACACCGAATACAACTTGAATCCTGTTTTCGCTTTTCCATGACTGCTCTGCAATTAGGACTTGTGCAATCCAACAAAGCTACAACACAAATGTTAGAATTTTTAATAATGCATAATGGCCATATATACTAGTTTGTTTTAGTAAGAAATGTTTTTGCAAGAATCTGCAATATAAGTTTTGCCGATTCTACTAACAAGTAGAATATTGTAAGTTTTGTTCGATTAGGCAAATACAAGTGTAATGTACTAATGACAGTAAAAACAATTGTGACTGCACAACAAGCTGCGTATATCAGTTTAGTTAAAAAGATTAGTACAAATCCTATCATCCTGAAAATTCTTAAACATTATTACTCAATAGAAACTAAATATTTAGTTTCTATAACCCATGTACCTGACTTAATTACCTTCCCTAGAAAGATTCATTTAAATGCTCAAAGAAAAAGAAAATATGTTCTAACCCGAGTGACTTCGCTTTGATTAAACGGCGGAGAGGCTGGATCAAATTCTCTTTTTTCATTCTCCAAAATTTCCAATATCAGTGGTATATAAGACGGCATAGGCGGTAGAGGTCCAAATGTAGTCACAAACAGAACTTGGTTTCCGTGCCGAGCACATCCAAAGCTGAATTCGGTGATTTCATTTGTCAGCAAATTTCGGCTGATACTTGGTGTTATTTCACTTTCCCAAAACAAAAATTTAGTTATACCAGCAGGCTTCCACAACTCCGTGTCTCGTTTTGTGTATTCAACCGATTGTAAGTTTTGCAAAATTTGTAGAAATTCAATTAGTAATTGACCATGGGTTTCTTCGTATAAATTGGTAAAGAATGTTCCGATGCAGTTCCTTATTAAGCCAATTCCGTACTCTGGATGAGGTGGTTTCATTAACATTAGCTGTTGAGCGACGTCATTAGCGTCATCCTGTATCTAAAAATAAAGCTATTTCAAATTACTTAATTATATTAAAGTTTTTTAGCAATAAACACGTATAAAGTTTAATTGGAAAGCATAAGTGCCTATGCCAACATTTGATTAATATGTAGAGGAAACATAGTTCTGATAGCGAAAACTTGAAATCTAGATTTGAGAACTTTGTATACAAAATTACAGATAATATTCGATTTTAAAACATTAAATATCTAAATATAACCATGCATAAGTATTTTCAAATAATGTTTATTTAAATTGTTTGAAAAGAAGTTTCTTTACATGTGACCACTTCAACTTCAAATTTGGCAAAACTTCTTTCATCAACTTCAGCAAGTTTCCAATGCTTAATTCTTCAATCGCTGTAGTCGGAGGGTTCCGAACAACTAAGGCCAAAACGGTAACATTATCTTTGCTTACGAATCCAATTCCAATATCTGTTGCCGTCAGGATCTAAATTACAAAAATCTCATAATATTTTATAATTAATAAATTGCAAAAAAAAAAATTATTACCATGTAAAAGGTTGCAAAGGATATGGGGCCGCCACAAGAGTAGATATACTTTTCCGGTTCAATCTCCTTCAAGGAATCGGGATGAAAGTTGAGCAATTCATTTATGCTGAATGCCATTTCAATATGTTGTATTGCAATTTCAAATTGATTTTCTTTCGAATTTTGAAACTCAAAAAACGTTGCAAAATAGTGATTTGTCTTAATAAATCCCGATCGTATCTCCGATTCAGCGTAATCTTCTTCAGGATTATTCAGCACGAAATTTGCGTAGTCAATGGCAATCAAATTGGACACCTTAAACAGGTGAGTTGCATTGATTAATTAATTTTAATTAGTTAATGTAATTATTTTCTAACTTTAATTATGTTATTCGCAAAGAAATTAAGTATGTACTGTGGAAATTTCTCCTGAATCCCAGAGTTCATCATTGGATAGCCATCGGAATCGAAAAGCATTTATTTGCTCAAGGAATACATGAAGTTGTGCTTTTGCTTTCATAGACTTCTTGTAGATTAATACAACGGCAGCTTTACTTGTGGCATTGCTCACGGCAGTTGCAATTATTAATCCACTTGTGCCAGCGTCAACCAACTGAAATGGCAAAATAAGAAACTATTAAGAGGTATGAAAAAATATAAAAAATCAGTAAAAATCGATGGCAAAATTGTAAAGCAGCAGCCTAATTGTTGTGGTTAACTCGGTACAGTTGCGTTCGATGTGATGGCAGGAAATGTTTTTCTTCATCTTGCTTGAGTGCAAATGTCCCAATAAATGAGTTATTTTTTTTCGAGACAATTGACAAATGTTTCAATAGATGACGACATGGTAAAAATTGGCTACCCATTCTTATTAATTCAGATTTGAGTTTTGTTTCAATCATTGCCATTAATTTATAATTCATGTTTCAAGTTTTAGAGATTCTGAGAGTAAATGTATAAACAATAATAGAGAATAATTGTATGTATGATCTTAGAGTAAAGCATCGAGACAGTACAATTAGACATACCAATTACAAAATAATTTGTAGCATATTTTGTATTGTACCTCAAAATAATCGAGAATGGATATTTCATTAATAAGCGGCAATATTCTGTTAATTGCGTTAGATTCATGCACACAATTATCTGCAAATATTGGACTACTGTAGTCCATCCTATGTTTCAAAATATCTTCAATAAGCTCTTGTCCCAAGGTATCAGCATCTGCTTCAGTGTTTTGCGTGAGTACAAAACTGCCTTCTAAAGAATAAACTTTTTGAGTGAAAGAGTATTCTTGACTTGTGGTAATGTTGCAGCCGTAAAAGGTATCAGGCAATTTATTCGCATTTCCAATTGCTGCATTTGCCAATCGGTTAGCCTATTATAAATTGCGTGTATTAAATATTTAAAAAGTTCTATAATGCAAAAAATTTCCCATTTGTGTTAGAAGATAGATAATTAGGCAAATAAAATAATCAATACACATTCACATGAAACTTTACAAAATATAGTACATTTTGAGAATTCCACTTAATATACTTGTATACTTCTTTAAAAACACAACGAAACTTATTTTTAAAAATTGATAATACAGGAAATTGAAAATATTTCAATTACATACATTCTGGTAGAAATTATATTGTCACCCTTACCTCTTTTAAAAGGAAGTTATTTTCTTTACCGTTCAGTTCATTTACTGTTAAATCGACTTCACAACCATTACCTCTTCTAATCTTGTGTACTTTTGCCAAGTTAAGCTCACTGCGTATCAGAGCTACGAATTCGACTAACAAAAACAAACTACTAATAAAGTAACCACCGCTCTTCATACTTTGATTTTGTAACAGTTTAGGATTACTGTTATAGTTATAGCAATCCCGGAGCAGTTGGATCAAAAGGGTTGTACAAACACTAACTCTCCATATGCGAATTATTTTATGCGCACACCTTTCCGAACCCTTCAAGTACGGTAGGGAGAGTTGTGCGTCATAATAGCATTTATGGTTTCCTAGATTTTATACGATAAGTACACAATTGAGTTTGGAGTAAACTACAACCACCTACTGAAGGCCCTCTTCTAGTGGTATGCAGTTGACTCTCTGAATTCAGTTTCATTAACTTAATTTCTTAATCAAAGTCACTTGCACAAAGCAACATACACTCCAAATCATATAGCTGCTACGGGTATTCTCATTATTTTCTAGTGAACCATATACATCAGACTAGTATATTTTTTGATTTAGTTTTTAACAATTCAAAAATCAAAATCAGAGTTTATATTATTCTACTCTATGTCTTTTGCCTGTAACGAGAATGTACGAGCAGGCAAGGAGGCATTTATTTTACACAAATTGTAAGTGTTGTTTCATAGCTGTCAACAATAAATAGAACCTCGGATCTTGAGAATGTTGATAATTACCCCTATTTTTTTTTGTTTTAAAACTGTTGCTGCTGCTGATTTTGTACACACATGTATCCGGTAAAACAACATACAAGTGCAAGGTTATGATGTGACAAATTCAACATGACGACTTTAAACTAACCCTACTTCACATAAACTCCAAACTAGTTCTTATTTATCGTTGTCATTATGTCATTTAACCAAAAGAAATGATAAAAGTGTAAAACAAGGTAAACAAGTAAATGGACTTGATATAGCAAATTACAGTTTAAAATTTAAACTAAAATAACAATATATTAAAAACCGACGCGGAGACTAATCCAAAGTTTTGAATTTACATTTTGCAATATTTATGGAGCAAAAGTTTTGCAGTGCGATGGAGTTAAAGGGAATTCAAAATGCAAAGTTGGTGAGTGGTTTTTCTTGTTTTCATAATAAATAGGAAAGCAAAAGTATGTATTGCACTTTCAGAAACTAATATTTACAATGATTGTCTAAATTTTTCTCTAAATCAATTGATCTGGTTTTTTTAAGTACGTGGGTTCAATTAAAGCACTACAAATGTTACCGTTAAAATCAATGTCGTGTATATCAGAGAGGATTAGTTTTGCCTAAGCCAAACCTACGCAGTTTTGAATTTTGACCCTTAGATTTATAAATCTACCCTTATAAAGTCACAAACAACAATTTCAAATAATTATCTATTCATTAATTATTGGCGTTATGCAACATATAAGCCATTAGTTGTTTTATAATAATTTCGCTTTGTGTAACAGTTAAATAACAAGTTAAATACCCCCCTCCCTGGAATTTTTTTTACGCTGATTTTTTAATTTTTTTTTCCGCCAGTACACTTCTCGCCCCTCACTGCAAGTGACTTTTCACTGAGTAATTAAAAAAAAAGGCCAAAAATGTCATTGGGGGCATAGTGAGCGCTGACCACTGGCCAAGTATGCTGAATCCAGTTGGCAACTACAGCATTGTTCACTGATCCTGACTCTCTCCTTACGGCCCGCAGCGATATTCCGTGTCTCTGCTTGAAGCGACTTTTCTCTTTTTCCAAGTTTAAATTGAGCAGTGATTAACTATATCATGTCTTGCTTATGGTTAAGGACCAGAGCAGTCGGTTTTCGAACGTTCTTTGACATTTCTCTTTGAACTTGAATTAATATTAATTTCAAATGTGAAAATAGTGTGAATCGAAAACAGAATTTTGATTTTCAAAAAATACTTCTCGCATTTTCATTTCAATTTTTATCTTATCCAAATAGCATTTCTCAATTTTGGCCAATAATTTGTTTACGTTATCTGAGGTTTTATGGTAACCGAGTTTACCTTTCCCGGATGAATTACATTAAAGCTCCCATAAGGCTGGCTGCGACCTGCCTAATTCTTTTACGTTGCCGAGGTGGTCCCTTAACCGAGGTTGTCTTAACGGAGGTTCACTGTATTAACATTATTAAATCTTTTTTTGAACAGGTTTCTTCGCTTCTAGACGTAGTGTATTACTGAAATTTTGATCGAGGAACTGCTCGGTGACATACCCAGAGCTATCCTGTAATTACCGCTTGAATTCTGCAATGACCGTATTGCTATTGATTGATAGATAGATACAATCAGATTGATACTTTCACAGGGCCAGAAATAGAGGTGTTCTACCTGTGTCTTATTCTCTTTTTCAACTTCTGACATTCATTACTATCAAATTCGTTCTTTGGTTTTGTGCTGCTGCACTGTGCATCAGGCATATTTGTGCTGAAATTTGGAGCAAGGTTGGAGATGTATTCTTTTGACAAGGGACATAGGATTAAATGAGATGAAACATCTGCAGTCTAATTTGCTACAAGGGTCTGAAGTAATAGATCTTTTTGACAGTCAGCTATAAACAATGTAGAACTGCTGCAAGAGGTCTACCGGTTTATGGTCTATTTGTTATATGTATAAACTTTCAAGGTAGTGCAGGTAGCGGATTGCAAAGTTTGCATTGGTGCATCGGAATCGGGTATTAGGTAGATCAGTTGGGCTTTTTGGATTGAGAGTGGAGAGCTTGCGTTCCTTCAAGGAGAAATTGGGGGCGATGTGGTAGTTGAGCACAAGCTGTACGCGGAGTCCATCATTGGACAAATGGGGACATTGGGACGCAGAGTGGCTTTGTGTGAGAACAAGTCAGCAGGTCCAGAGGAGACAGGGCCACGCTCGCGCGCCTGAAGAGTACAATCCGCACAAGTGCTGGGGCGGTCAGTGGGCCTGCCAGGAGGCTCGGGTGCTCGTTTATCCGTCAGTACTGGTGGATCTGCGGGGTCTTCTGGTGGGGCCGCTTCATCTGGAAGAGTATGTGGGTCTGGAGTGTCCAGGCTTGTTATCATCATGGTTTGTGACGAGGACAATGTCATGCTCGTCGTCAGAGTCGGATGAGTTGCCGGGGAGTTTCGGTTTGGACTCGGTCAAATTTCTATTGTTATTGTTGGGAGGCGTTCTGAAGTTGCATAGCATTTTTTCTTCCGTAGTCAAGTCGATTACCGCGATGCATTCTAATGGGGAGTGTGAAGGTAGGGGGTCAAGGGGCAAGGGACAGACTGATGGTGGTTTTGGGGGACTGGGAAACCTATATGCAAAGGCTAACGGCCTACCTCAAATGTCCAGATCCAATCCAACAATAAGTGAAAGGTCAAGAGGTCACGAGGTCACACGACAGGACCCGAAGGCCACTACTTTTATTGTGGCAAACAAACAGAAACACAACTACAGAAAATGATGATGTGGTGGCGAGGGAGTGACGCAGGTCCTTCCGCGATGCCTACTGAAGTATGTCTCCTCGAGTCCAGAGCAAATGACGGGAGGTAAAGGGAATTTGGTAGTGTGCAGAGGGGATGATGCGTGGAACACAAGGCAAGGCTGCTTGGTTTGGCTCGATGTAGCTCCTCCCCTTATCTCGCCAGTGGTTCTCCTGAGCACTAATGGGAGTCGGAGGACCTTTGGAGGGGTAAGGGTGACGCTAGAGTTAAGGGTGACGCAGAGGGGATAAGGGCCCTTGTAACCCTACAAGGGTTACATTAGTCTAAGATCTGCTCTTCTGACATTCAGTAACTCAAGAATAGATAAATTAGTTAAGCATTAAAGGGAAAAGGCAAATTTGTAGGGTTTTCAGTTTTTCTGTGCTCTTTAAGAACAAAACTTTTTGCGACGCTCGCGAATCGGCCCACGCAACTGTCCCTGGGGACACGAGCAATTGTAGAGTTGCTTTTGGGAATAACGCTTCTGCGGTAGGGCGCGAAATTACCTGCAGCGGCGATTTTTGGAGGTTTTTGGCTGCGCTAAGGGCAGGGTTATAATCAGAGTCGGATAACAAGATAAGTTCCAGGTCACCAGTAAAGGGCTGACGGGTCAAACTTGGCATTATAGGGTCAGGAAATAGGGACTTTGAGGATCGAGCTGAGTTGCTATCGAGAAGAAGAAGAAGAGTCGAGAAGAAGTTGGCGACTCAGCGGCAGAGGGAATGTCATGACGGGAGTGATAGGGCTTAAGCTTTTTTAAGCTTAGTCTGGGAGTCAACACCATTTTTAAAGCGGATGGTTTTATTCTGAGCCTTAAATTTAGCTCGACTGTCCATCAAGCAAAAAACGTTTTAGGAACTTTCGCTCAAAGTCGTTCCAATTATTTGTGGAACGTTTGATTCTCCAACTCGAGGCAAAACACGACTTAGCCCCGCCGTCCAGCGCAAGTTTGTTAAGATGGCTGTAATGTCAAAACCTGAGACAGCAACGACACTTGTAATGGGTAATGAGCTCTACTGGGTCGGATGTGGAGTCATACTTTCTAAGATGTTTGAAATTATAAAGGCTTAGAAGCAGAAGACTCAGTAGAAACGAAAAATTGCGCCATATTCTGGTCTTGTGGGTGCATTTGCTGTTGTCCTTGACCTCGAAAAGTTACTGTTGGGGCTCCCCTGGGGTTATTTGTGACTGGAGTAGACTCTATGTGTTGGGCAGAGGGCGATTGAGTTCTTGGCTGCTGTGCATGGGCTGGTTCTTCGGTAGGAATAAAGGAAACGGAAACCGGTACGGGGCGAACCCAGCTGAAGAGAAAAGTCAGTTTAGGGAATAGAAAAAGAAAAGAAAACGTAACTTTCTCAAGGTTTCCTAAAGGTCGAGTTAGTTTCCTATCTCAAGAACGTTTCCTAAGGTTTGAGCCTGTAAGTTCTTCAGAATACGGCACAATGCTGAAATCGCCAATTTCAAACAATTTGAGTTGTTGAAGCTCAGCCCGCGAGACTGAACTACCCAGAGCCACCCCGTATTCGGTACTTGAAAATGAAGCGGGACGGATTTTTTTTTCTTGAAAACTCAATGACAAAAACGAGGAGGTGATTGGGTAGAGGTAAGTAATCTAGGTCGCCGCAGCTAAATTAAATATTTAAAAATGAAATGAAAATTCTTAGGCATAGGTCTTAAATACTAAACATGATCTGCAAATATGTAGCGTATGGATATTTGAATACACTTGCACACGTACAAACATACACGTACACATGTTATAAGTTTGTGGGCTGTGCAAATAATGTGCGAGTTAAACATGGACCAATTATTGTGATATGATAAATTATTTATTTAAGACTGATTATAGCTTTATGGTTCCAGTTTAAATTAAAAAATTGTACAATAGCTTTGTAGTAATTTGAATTTTGTGTTGCAAGAGCATTATTATTCCGGTAGTCATGACCATTTTTTTTTCTTTGACATTTCCACTAAGGGTTCGTCAACATGTGTGGGTACTGTGGGTACTGTGGGTTCCGGTCAT
>JAQFYP010000917.1:0-18506 GCA_034694865.1 Bilobella braunerae | reverse complement strand
TAAAACTAAAATTCATGCTTTTTCCTCATTCTGCCATGTTATTTAGTGAAAATGGCTTTGATTTATTAGTCTAAAAAATTATGTTTTTTTGGTATTTAGCTAAATATTGTCTAGAATAAAAAATATTTTAGTAAATACTTAGCCAGTTTTTAGTAAATATTTATAAAAATATTTCATGGGTTTTTACAAAATATTTTTAGCATGTCTGGTTATTTGACATTCCCGCAGAGCGGATGGTCAACATCAAAGGAAGGGTAGGAATGTGGTAGGGATAAGGACTCATTAGCATTGATGTTGTCATCAAGCGGAATCAACAGACTATGCGTAACATACCGCTTTTTTACAGGCCTAGTCCACAAAAAAGGACACCTACCAGAAATCAGGTTCGGCCGTAGCTTTCACCTGATAACCGCAAGTGGCTCTATGCAAATGAGGGCAGTCTTTAGGATTCCCTTAACACTCTTGGGAAACCTTATCAGGTCATTTCCATATCCTCTGTCTGTGTATGTCTAGTTCACGGAGATGCGGGCATACACAAGGTCAGTGCCTAGTTAATTCCTTAAGGACGAAGCCTACAGTGGAAGACTTTTTTGTGTTTGATCGGGGGATTTGAACTCCCGTTCTCATGCTGGCTAATGAAAAAGGACAGAAGCTTCAAACTCTAGGCAAACCCTGCCAACTAGATTCCATCATGGTAGTTAGCTAGGCACTGTAGTATAACAATACAAAAAGTGCTAGTAAAACACTAAATTCACTTTGAATGAGGTTGGCTTTACGTAAATTCATACAAATCTACTCGAACAAAAATAAAAAAATAAAATTTTCGCAGCGACGAATAGGAAAGCTTTTCAAACGTTGAAAACAAGTACGTCACACAAGGCCTCTTTGAACGAATCTTTTTAATTTTGCAAAAAAAAAAAACATTTAACGAGAGTATTGAATAAATTCGTTTCAATAAAATAAGTTTTAAAACATTATTTCAATAATTTTTTGTATGTACTAATTGAAGTATGCTGACTTCGAATTTGCAAGAATTTTTTCCCGGAAATGAAATAAAAAAAAGTTAAGAATTAAGTAATCAATGGTTCCGGAAGAAAAATTAATGGTAAAATAATAAAGATAGACAATAACAACGTTTTACCGTGACTATAGAATGCATTCTTTAATTTAATGCAGTAAGTTCAGTAGTATACAGTATAGTAGTTGTATATTAAAGAAACTTGCATCTAATTAAGTACAGATGAAGTAAAAACGTTTACGTTATTGGCAACAGTACTTTTTCTATCTACTGAATTTTTGTCAACGATTCATTGAATTAGGATGGACATGAGTAGCTTTAAAAGCCAACTTCCAGTTCACTGCTTCTAACATGGTAATAAGCTAGGAACAGAAGCATTACAATACAAAAAAAAATGCTAGAAAAGAACTGAAGCCACTTCGAAGGAAGTTTGCTCGTCGAGAATTCATACTCATCTATTAAAACAGAAAAATAAAATGAATTTTCTCCGCGACGAATAGGAAGACTTCTCTAACTTTGAAAACAAGTACGTCAAGCAAGAACTCTTTGAATGAATTTTTTTAATTCTACAAAAAAAAACTTCTAATGAGAGTATTAACAAAAATTTTCCATTAGCAATGTGATTTAGCAGAGTAATAAAAAATAAAAATTTCAACAATAATTCCATTTCCGTGATATTAACCTAAGTACTAAATTAAACTACTTTTCTGGTCCTTTGGCGGCGTGCTATGCTGTTACATAGAAACTATTCTTAAAAATGTTTACCCGTGACTTAGAAATATGGCTGTGGTCAACGAAAGTTGAGTTTGGCATTCAAAATGATTTAAAACGGGCTCTATTGAAACTTGATGTTTATTATAAATTTCTTGTGATGTTCTAGTAAAAGAGGCTGGGAGGCCTTTGGAGCTAATTAAGTTATTAATTGTGTATAAATTTTGCACCCCTTGAAGTAACAGATTAATTTTCCGTTAAAAAAGTTTCTGGTGTAAATCAAAATACTTTAAGTTTTCGGTTTAGTTTTTTTCTGTATTAGGGATC
Source organism: Bilobella braunerae (assembly GCA_034694865.1). Lineage (NCBI taxonomy): Eukaryota > Metazoa > Arthropoda > Collembola > Poduromorpha > Neanuridae > Bilobella > Bilobella braunerae. Next base: position 16,450 of record JAQFYP010000917.1, on the reverse strand, counting down.
TCAGAATTAAACTCCCAATTCTTTTTAGCATGGTCCCGGCATTTCAGTATGTTACGGGGAAAGAGTTGACCCCCGTTCTCCCGCAAACAGATTGAAAAAAAAAGTTTTTGTTTGGGTTTTATTTGCTTGTTGGTTTGCCTTGTTCTACAAAGTAGTGGTAAAGCAACATAGTGTATTCCATACTAGGAATGCAAACTAATGAATACCTCTTAATCTCCCACTGCATGGAGAGGTAGCGAGTGATTTTGCAGTAGTATATAATTGTTAGCATTCTTATGCCTCACCACTACACAAATTTCAAATCAGAAACGTTAAAAATTGAGGCTCCTATAAAGTATGACTTCTATTTGGATTGTGACAATTACGGTACTAGCGCTTGCTACATTCTGTAGCGCCGTAAGAAATATAATATTAGTTGCTAATTGTAATTGAAATGTTAAGAATGCTAATGTGTAAATACTTTCAACAGGGTAAATTAACTGCCACAATCACCAGTTCAAATGTCAAAGAAGGAACGATAATTTTTGGGGAATTTTCTGAAGGAAATATCAAAAGCGGAGGGTAAATAGAGTCCCACCTAATTTAATAATTAATAGCTAAATAAGATGATGCGATAATGGGAATTTACTTCTCGTCTTTTAAATTTTTTGTTCTAGGACTGGTGTGTTAGACTATTTTTAAAATTAATTATCCAATATGTAGTAAATACATTTACGTTTACGGCTTACGTTCAGTAAAACTTAATTTCTAGAGGGCACATTACGTTCAGTTCAAATTGGAAAAACATCAAAACACAGTTACCAAATTTACAGTTGGAACCTTTAGATAAAAGAACGTGTGTAAGTAACGTAGCAGAACAACTCAAGGGTTCAAACAACTACGACTACGACTTGACCGAGTCACGTCACTTCAGCGGCAAGTACACAATGGTGGACGTTTCTGTGACACAAGGTGCAGACGGTGGGTTGGAAGGAATAAAATTTACGCTTAAGAAAGCGTAGCTTTGTTTCAAGGAAGGTTTCAACTCTTGACCTTTTCAAAGCATGATTAATAACATTTCAATAAATATTTCTGTTCAAGGCAACTTGCGTAATTAAGTGTATTTATTTTGGTCTTGGGTTAGTTTAGTCCACGGTATAGTACAATGGACTAAACCAGATATAGACTAAACATAGGCTATGTTTTGAAACTGGCACCATTTTGTTTCACATAACATGAGTTCGATTCCTTTAATGGTACTCATGGCATTAAATAATAGCTCGGTTTAGAATTCGATTTATAGCACCTCGGTCTACAATAATTACAGTTAGGTTAAGTTAAAAACTTTACTTAAATTTAATTAGTAAATATGTTATTGGGCTTCAAAATTCTTGCAAAGATATCCCTACACAATGAATATTTCATATTACAAGGAATATTTTGTACACAGGAAACATTGTTTCGGGAAAAATTATTTGAGTGGGGTATTGTCACACTACAAAAACTGATGTAATGTAACGTGCAAAAAATTTTGTTTTGCGTTATCAGAATCATGAGCAAGCTTAAATTTTTAACATATGGTAGCGAAATTTACAAAACTACACCTATTAGTAATTAGGCAAGCCGTGGGTTGAATTTCTTTATTTGCCACTAGCACAACTAGCGCGTGCTAGGAAAGGAGAACTTTTTTATCTTTTTCACCTCGTCCTAGCACGGGGTAGTTTGGTTAGCCCGAAATACATTACAATTTTAGTAGCAAAAACACGATGCCTATATATAACTCTGGTGGGATAATGTTTTTTTAACCGTCGCCTCTTTTCGTCCTAACCAATCTCTAAAATTCTTCAAATTCCTCTCTAGCGGTCAGAAATTTATTTCTCTAAACTCCAGGTAAGATGTCTATCATAGGTCACCTTACGCGTTTTGATTCTTGCTTTCATTAAATGTAAATTTTAACTGTATAAATTACACTCACGTTGCAGATATCTGCATACTTTCAATACAAGTTTTATGACAATGAACCGTTGCAAACGCATGCAACCAAGTAGTTTCAATAAATTATGGTCATTTGCGGGGTCATAGCTATATGAAATTAAAAGTTCATGGGTAATTTGGGTCCTTAAGACTATCTTTAGTTTTCGTTTCGTATAAAACTAAACAAACTTTAAAAAAAAATTGGTTTTGGAGATCATGTATGGGTTCTTGAAATAGGGGTGAGGTGTCGCCCGCGTCATTCATGGTATTCTAACTTTTTATTCCATGTAAAAATAGAAATTTCTTGAAAAATATAAAATTTTGGTTTCAGGGGTATTTTTGGGGTCGCTTTGGGGGTCATTGTCGAGGTCATGGAATGGGGGTCAGGGGTTACCTGAGACTATAATAACTTTTTCTTTTTTTAGTTAACGCAAAACTAGCAAGAAACAAAAAAAACGGGTTTTGGAGGTAAAAAGAGGGTCCTCGAAATGAGGAGGAAAGAATAGACACATAAACCACCTTTGAACTTGTGCCTTACTTTTGACTCTTAGAAAATTTTCTCGTAAACACGCTTTCGTAAATGTAAAACGCGTTTGGGAGTTATGGAGCATCCAGACGGACAGACAGACATAACTTAATAGAAGAAAGTTACTTAATAAATAAATTTGGTTATCTTCCCAATAAACTCAATGTTCGAACAACTAAACCTGTAAAACTTGAGTCATCAAAACCGGTCCCTATAAGTAAAGTGTCTGGTAGCAGGTCAATACCGAGAACACAAAAAACAAGAATGCAAAATTTGAGAACGACAAAATCCGAGATTGACAAAAACAGAGAATACAAAAACCGAGAAAACTAAAACCGAGAACGGAAAAAACCGAGAACGGGAAAAACCGAAAACTACACAAAACGTGAAAACAAAAACCAAGTTCGACATAAACCAAAAACTTGCCAAATAAGGATGTAAAGTAAAATAGGACCAGTTTTCAGTCTTTTTTTTAAGTTTTAGGTTAGGTGTTGGTTTGCAAACAGGGTTTTATGTGAATATGCTTGACAAATGTTAACTATTAACGATTTTGACTCGGTTAAGTCAAAGACATTTTTTTGAATATATTAGTTATCGGCTTTGAGAGTTTCTCGGTTGTTGTAATTCTCAGTTTTTGTCGTTCTCGGTTTTAGTTTTCTCAGTTTTCGTCATTCTCGGCTCTTACCGTTCACGGTTTTTTTTTCGGTTCTGGTTTCTCGTTTTTGCATACTCTGTTTTTGTGTTCTCGGTATTGACATGGAACCAAAGTGTCTGAATTTTCCGTAAATTTTGAAATTCGAGATCTGGCTTTCATTCTTGTTAAAATTATTATTAACTTTTAATTTTCATACCAGCGCCCCGGCACCTATTTAATGACTTACTAATTTTATGGTAAATTTTATATTAGTGGTTTGACACCTATTTAATGACTTACGTTTTCTACGATGCAGAGAGTAATTTATTTATTTTGTAGTATATTTAGCTTTCTGTGAGCACAGCTTTACATTGCCACTCAACATAACCAATTTGGTTAAATAACTTGGACACTGTTAGTCCATTCGCCAAACTTGAATTCAAGGTCTGCACTTTTCACAAACAGGACGCCTAGTGCTATCAGTTCATTTGTGATTTCCCTACGCTTTTGATTTCCCGGTTCTGCGAAGTATCCAACTGCATCCGTAACAATTATAACCCTGTATTTCTTATTTCCAGTCACATCATCAATTATGATAGCTAAACTTCTAGCGGTTTCTCCAACGCAATTCATACACTCAAAGCCCATGACTATGACATCCTGGGCATTGGGAAATTTTTCCGCAAGATCTAACTTCATGTTAATCAGCTCTCTGAATGGATACGACCCGGCTGCCGTTATTGTTCATGTTTGTATTGACTCGTTTCTCCATAATAAATTGGTTTTTTACATAAGATTCAACAACAGCTCTCTCGGTACTTGTAAACTGCCTTGAGTACAATGCGGTCAGCGTCGTCTTTCAGTAGGTCACCATGTGCCCTTTGACCGTAGGTGCCCACGACGCAATGACGTGGCCATACATAAATATCTTGAGGAGAAACCCATGGAACAGTACTATCGTTTGAAGATGTATCCACATCGCTAACCAAATTAAATTTGTATCTGGTACATGGAGTAATACGATCTAGAACCTCGTCGTCGTCCGTGTCTGCAAAATAGCCTTTTCCCGAAGAATAATTCCAGCAATGACTTGTGGCAAATGTGTAGCTACCAGCAACGTGGTAGTTTTCGCTTCTGTATACGGCGCAAAATCTGTTTTTGCTGGCGTCGTCGCTTTGGCTAAAAACTCCTGCACGCCTAACACTATTCATGACTTTAATTGCATTTTTTGAGCCTGGGACAGCCAAGGCGGGTTTATAATCGGTGGGAGGTTCATTTTCTTTATGATAGTCGGTAAAGTCGTTCTGAACGTCTATATATGCCAGCACAACTTCTTCGGCATTAAGAACTTAATTTTCTCTATAAGAAATGTAATGGTTAGTACTTTATATTAGAAGACACGTGAAGAATATAAAAAATCAGAATTGGTTTAGTTTATATGTTTGGAATTCTTCCCATAAATGAATAATTGCGGCTTGCAACATAGTACAAACTGTCAGCTAAATAAAAAAATTATTTGAAAAAAAAAATGCCTAACTTATAATAATTTTGCTGACAAAGTTTATCTGCGTCTGCAAAAATAGCATTTTGAAATATTTTGGTGCTTTTGGAATTATTGATTATTGATAATAGCCTTTCTAATAGTTACAAGTTTATTGCTTAATCATATCGAACTATTTCTATTTTATCTGACTGTGCAGCCTAATCACAAAAATATAGGTAAACATAAGGTCAGAGGCTAGGCAATAAAGGAAACCACTAGAAAATACTTTTTTGCCACTGATCGTGGGATTTCAACATACGTTCTCTGGCTGGTTAGCGGAGAGAGAAACGAAAGCACTTAAGCAGACCGATTTGGCAGACGGTAACATGTAATTAAGTTAAAAATTAATTAAAACATTTAGTTTAAAGTTACCTGCACAGTTGATACTTCAGGATCAAAAACAATTTGGTAGGGAAGGTCACCCTTTAGCCCTGGAATGGTATCACCAATTTTTTGAATTAGCGCAGGTTCGATTCGGGCCATTATTTCGGCGTCGTCTGGTTCAGCTCCTTCGCCCACACCGAGCTTGGCATTCTGAATTACGAACAACATACTGAGGAAGACGGCAGCCTTCATGTTAGCACTGTAAAAACTTTTTGAAAAAGGAAAATTTGAAATAAGACTTATAAGAAAAATGTGGAAAACTAGTTTGAGGAGATGAGATTCTTGCTTACTGAGCACTAGACATTGTAAGCAATGGTAGTTGAATTTATACAAAAGTCCAAGGTAAAGAAGAATCCCCGCACCCACCACATAGTCGTACTAGAAAAACGTTAAAATTTAGCATGTAGTTGACAAGTAGAATTCTTCCTTCTCTTTAGGGTGCTTTAATTGTTTTCTTAAGCAGCAACGTTCTGTTTCAGCATTGTTCAAATAAGAAGCATAACAAAATCAGTCAAGCAATTCGTTCACTCACATGGAACACGTAATAATAATTATATAAATAAGAAACTGTGTTAGTACGCACGGCTTGTCGGATGGAGTATTTTATACTAATAAATAAATAAAAATATAAATGTTACTTCACTTTGTGTATTTTTCAATTTTTATTTTCAATTTTATTTAGTAACTTGACGTTAAGATTGCATACTAACCATGCTAAATAAGTATAAAAATTTAGAGTATCGCGGTGTCATATGAAGGCTGTTTAAATTAGCGAAGTTTTAGGTTGAGCTTGTTCGCTGTTGTAGCATTAATTCAACTTTTCAAATTGCGTCCATTAGAATCTGCCAAAGGATTAAGGTCAATTAGAAAGTATTATTAAGAGTTTTACTAAAAATTTGGTACTATATTTTGCAAAGTTCTACTATTTTTTGAATACTAAATAACATACTTACAGTAGTAGGCTACTGCTTTATTGCAGTTTCTTTTTGTAATAAAGGATTTCACAAGCGGTCGCAACCTTGATTAGAAAAATAGCTAGACCTAGAAAATTTTAACTTTTACATTTTCTAATTTTTGTCCACAACGTTTAATGATAGAATAGAAAACAATTTGAGATTGTACAATAGCTAACTAGAGTTTGCTCGCAAGAAAGCAATTGTTTACTACTGTGCACCGTGTAAAGCAAACTGTGCACAATTCTGCAGGCCAAAAGCAATTAGAAAAGTAATGCTTTAGGCATGGACGCTGTGCTTTTGCAGGGAGTTTTTTGCGCCGACAAAGTTTCGAGAAAACAACTACTATGTCACAGCTACTACGACTACTTGACGTATTTTGCTAGCCTTGAAAAATTTTAGCTCTTCAATTTGCTGCTTTGAAAAGTTCCCTGTCTCTAACGTCAGCACGATTCTCCTCGTGTAGCGATGTAAAAAAAATTGGGAAATTAAAACAAAGTTTTCAATGTAATTTCAATTAAAATGTCTATCTCTTTTGCCGTTTGACCAATTATAATTTTACACAACTTTAATTTGTCTGTACAAGCTACCGCGTACATAACACACAAATTGTTTATACAATTAAATAGAGGTTAGCTTAGTGGTACATTATTATATTATTACATATAATTATATATTATATTAGACACTAATTCTGCCTTGTATGTTGGGAAAAATATTTATAAGATAACAGTGAGAAGAGAATTGAGAAGAGACTTGTTTTGAAGATAGAATTTTGTTTCTGCGTCAATGTTTCCATCATAGCTCCAAGGCTCTCCTATTCGTCAACTTAAACAAATTGAGGTTGTTTTTCTATTTTTTATTTTCTGCTTAATTTATTAAACTCGAATTTTTAGAGCAAAACATGCTTTTGCGTTGTAGAATTCTAACGCTACTTTATTAACATTCTATTGTGTCAAGCTAAATTACAGAAGCAGGCCTCAAAAGAAGGTGTCCAAGAATTTAATTACGGTGTTACCGGCTGCTAATTGTTTCAGAATTCTAACCTAATAGAATTCGTATAATTAATGAAACGCAGAGGTGTGGTCATAAAAAGGTATGCATGCACTCAACAGGAGCGGCTGATTGATACATAGGCAATTAAATGTTTGACATGTATACCGAAACAAGTACGACTTTGTTGTCGCGACACAATTTGAATTTTGTATTTGCGATAAAATATTTGCATAAGAGTAAATAATTTTGAGATAAATTAAAGAGTTTGTTAGCATCAATAATAATTTAAGACATTATAGCAATAAAAAAAGTTCAAATTCTGGAACATTATACGTCCCATCATTAGGTCTGAAACAAGGTAATTCCTAAGGGAAAACCAATAGCAAAGACTTTTTTGCGGGTAATAGGGGATTCGTACTCTCGTTTTCAGACTGAGAGTTGGAGAGGGACAGAAGCTTTAAACCACTAGACCACTTCGTTCCTCTAACCTTGACTCTGACCTTATGTATGCCCGTATCTTCGTAATTAGGTTGCACAAGCAGAGCATATAGAAATGATCCGTAGTAGCTTTGAGCTTATACAGACTACTTTCCTTTGCATAGATGCATGCTAATTAGTACTTTCTTCCATATCCCTACCCACTCCGTTGCATCTTGACGAGTCGCAAAGCAGGCATACGAAATATCGCTTCATTACCTTTACATGCTATTCTTAGTTTTTACAATTGATTGAACCGAGTAGCAGTATAAGTGTTTTTAAACGGTGAATTGTGTATTTGATTAACACAAGTAAAATTCACCGGCACCTTTCGTACTTGAGAGACAACGTTTTGCTGGGTGGGCTTCCTTTTAGTCCTAGAATGGTTTCACAGTTCTGGCTAATGGATATTAAAGCAGCAATCGAATTTGCCCATAGTATAATTAAACTAACAAGTCGACGGTCAGGAGTTAAAAATTTGAAATTTTGCCTTTTTAAAACTGATAAATAAAAAGGATTTTTAAGGATAGTGGAAATTGTAAATGACCAAAATCTCAAAAATTATTTTTTGAAACAATATTTCTGAAATTTTTATGGAATTTTGCACGGCATTTTTTGTGATTCATGCAACAGTTGTAACTTCTACCCAAGTTTATAGGAATAAGCGCGGCTATTGAAAAAAAAACAAATTGCAGAATAAATTCTGCATGAATCACAAGAAATGCCGTGTTAAAATTCCATAAGAATTTAAAAAAAAAGTATTTCAAACATATTTTCTTTTGAAATTTTGTACATTGCAAATTCAGACTATGCTTAAAAATCCTGTTTATTTATCAGTACTAAAAAAGGCAAAATTTCAAGTTTTTAACTCTTGCGCACGCGTGACCATCCCCTTGTAAGTTAATTGTCTCTTAGCATACTCGTCGATCAAGTTAACTATTCTTTCGCAACAATTCTCCATTTGTTAGCCAAATTGGCCCTTGCTTCAAATAATTGCACAAAAGCCTGTGTGAATTATATCTAAAATCAGTCAATTATCCAGAGTTAGCGTTTACTGAATTGTTTCTGCTACAATGCTTTAATATGTTTAATTTTTCTGCTGCAAAGGCGATGTTTTAGCATAACCACTCAACAGTGGAGACAGACTAGACGCATAATCCAACCGTCGACAAAATTACAGTTCTGCACCTGAGCTCTTAGAAAACATGAAAGAAAAAGACGAAATATTATTATCGCATTTCATTGTATTTTCATAATACTTATTTATTGTTCAAAACAATTTATAAATTCTCAACTTCGACGTATAGTTGCACTGCCTAATAGACCGTGGTTGATGATGAATTCAACCAAGTCTATCGATGTAGAGATCTGAAGTAGGGTTTTAAGTTTCTACTCAAATTATTTTAGTTCTAAGTTATTTAAGTTTTACGTAAATTATTTTAATTGGTTTTCAGGACTTTGGCTAGTCAACGTCTCCACCTTATCTATCACTCATGAAAATTATGTTTGTCCCAATAGATCAATTTAAAATGCTATTCTGCCTGGCAAGCAGCAAAAGTGGATGGAAGTGTTGAAATGCAAGTCAGCTTTTACTTAAATAGATCTGGATAACTTGGCGACTCAAACTGGGCTCATAGCGTCTCTGGTGAACTACATCCACTTATAAACTACTAGGGCATGACCAAGTTAACTGATTTGTAGCTACTTGAGCATTCATTATAAAGTTTATACCTAAACTCCATCAAGTAGCTGCTGCAATCTATCTTTCACTCAACTGCATTGCACGGCATCGATGTCTTTGGTTAGAAGCATTGCGACATGCTGGAAAAAGTACAACAGCGTTACCACAAAAGTGCACTTGGGTTTATCATCAACACGCCAAGATACTCTGTACGCCTTGATACCGGTACGCCTCCAATCATGTATGAAATCGGCAAGTTATACTATACGCTCAATAATGCTGAAGAACTCACCGTACAAAATTCTCACTTACGCTGCTTATAAGGACCTTGTTAGGGTTGCATTTTTTAAGGCTGGCGAAGTGGACTTCGACAATTGGTTCTCACAACTGGAGCTACTTTTTTGGGACTTGCTGGCTGTGGCGAAAATTTTTTTAACAAACTTCCCCTTCAGAACAAGACTATGTGTTAACAATGGAAATTTAACCTAGGATCCTTCCAAAGCACTTTTTAAAAGTTTTGCAGATCTCAGCATTAACACAGCCATGTTTTTGCCGAAAACCCCGTGAATAATTTTAATAGAACCAAACTTGCCCTGGAGAGTACGAGTCAAACTTACATTGCTGTGTTGTGTGTGCGGATTCGACGTTTCAAAATGTTACAGTAAATTAGACATATAAAAAAGTTAATTTAAAAATGTCCCTTCGCACCTCTCAACTTTATAATTTTAAATGCCGATTTGTTCGAATAGTTTTGAATTTCTCCTGGGAGTTTCTCTTATGCTTCTTTTTTCATCTGTTTACCTTTATTTTCACTCCTCTCGAGAGCAAAAATAAAGTGAAAGAGATGAGAAAATATGGTAACAAAAGTGAAATTTACATAAGAAATATTGATAACTATTCGGAGTAACAGGCATTTAAAATTTTAAACTTTGAGAGGTGCGAAGAGACACTATCTTTAAAAATCAAATTTTCCCATGTTTAATTTACTGTCAGATTTTCAAATCTCAAAAATTTTGTTGATGTAAAAAGTTTATCTATCTTTTCTTTAATAATGCAAACATGCAATTTTCCAGTTAACTGGTACGACACTTAACTTTATGAACAAACTGGGTTTTACAATTAAATCATATTTACACATAACTGGCTAAAATTAATATTGTGCAATTAAACATTTAGAAACTAATACAAATTTATGTACTTTCTGTTGAGGTGTTATTGAAGACAGATCCTCGTATAATGAATATAATGTTGTATCATTTGTTGCGTTTTGGTTGCTTGAAAACACAAGAACCGTGCGAATGGTGTAAGTCGACTAATAGATGAGGCTGTAGAGTCGCTTTGCAAATATATTTGTACTTTGTAAAATGATGTTCTACTGTAAACAAACGCAGGTTAAACAAAACGCTAGTATAAAGCACAAAAATTAGTAAGAACCAGTAATTTATTTGCAGTGTACTCCGCTAAAGTTAAACTGTAAGGGTAAAACCCTAACGATTCTCCTTATCCGGAGTTTACGTTAACCAAACTACATTCAAATTTATACTGAAATACAAATATATAATACAATTTGTAATGGCAGGCAAAAAAAGTCAATTTATTGTTGGCCAAGTTTGGAATATTTGTTATATGAACAATGTAGTTGTCAAAGAGCAGAGTTATTTTACAATTGCTCGATTCGAATTTTCTATTTAAGTTTATACAAAATTTCGAAATAAAAACCCAAGCATTTTATTCGCGTAGTTGGTGACTGGCAACTTCTGCACTCAAATTTTCTAAAACACGCCATCCAATTATCAATGGTGTTAGCATTTCAGTAATCGACATTTAAGGAAGTAATTTGCCAACTCATCTTCGTTGAAGCTATAATTTGGTGCTGATGGTCACCACTACGGGACAAACATGGTGAATCCAGTTTGCAACGACTGTATCTTGTCTTTATTAATAAGCGGAAGCGAAGCAAAACCTACTTTATGTTTTCGTCAAAACTGTCCGTCCGTCTGTCCTTCCGTCTGATTATCGCGTGTATCTCAGGAGCCGCTTAACATAACTCAAATTTATTTTTGGATATGTGTTCATTAAGCCGAGTTTAACTTTGTTTTTGTTTGACCCCAAGTGACCCTTTTGGGGATCAATAGTCAAGGGTATCATTTTATGACCACATGAAAAATGACCCTTATAAAAGTTGTGCCTCACATAAAGAGGAACATCATTTGAATTAGTTACTTTCCTCTATAACACCCAAATGACCCGACGACCCAAAGATGACCTTTCAAGGTCAAATCCTACTTTGTATGAAACAAAATGTTATGCTAGTCCTGAAGACTCCAGAGTCCCCCTTCACACGGAAATGACCACTTGACCTTGAAATGAGAGAACTTTGAAAACTTTTTGAAGAAACAAATTATTCCGGGATGACTCCGATTATTCCAGATGTTCCTTTATAGTTAAAATTCTGCTTTTAATTCAACTAGTTTTAATAATTTTCTAATATCTTATTTTACCGCAGTTTATTAAGTAGCGGAATGGAAGCAAAAGCTACTTTTTGTTTTCGCTTTGTCAGTCCGTACGTCTGAATATAATTTATATCTCAAAGCAGTTTGGAGATATAATTTCTTTGATATCCAACACAGATCAAGATTACTTTTCCTTTGAAGGGATGTAACCCCATTTGCGGGGTCAATGTTCAAGGTGAAAAAAATCGTTCTTCGAAAACGTGAAAAATGACCACTACAAAAGTTGTTCCTTTTTGGAAAGGAAACAACTTTTATATATGATGTTCTTTGATGTGGCCCCAATGACCCCTAAATTGACACCTTGACCTCAAAATTATCTTTCAAGGTCAAACCCTAGTTTTGTACAAGACAGAAAAGTTTTGATACTCTCGCTTACCATAGAGCATTTTTTCGTCCGGAGATGAACCCTTGACTTCAAATCACACCCTACTTTTGCACGACACATAAATTTATAATAGTGGCAATCACTTCGGAACCGGAATGACCCCTTAAACTACACAATGGCAGTTTTTTTTCCAAAGTACAATAAATAAAATCTTGTTGCCTTAAATTTCCCAAATAAATTTGATACTTCATCGAATTCACCTATTTGCGCCACTTCAGTGTACCATTTTACCAAGCTTTATTAAGTAGCGGAAGCGAAACAAAAGCTACTTCATGTTTTCGCTTTTCCGTCCGAGTATAATTTATAATAGGAGTCTCAGGATCTGCTCCACAGATCTCAAAAGAATTGCGAATATAAGTTCTTTAATACCCGACCCAAATAAAAGTTGGATTTCACTTTACGGCACCCCCAAAACGTAATCTTTAGTCCCGAGCGTTTTTTCATTCTCTCGTTCTACCCTGAATAGGGCTTTGTAGTATAAATGTTTTTTTTTATCTAGCCAAATCCTTAGAAAAGAACCCGTATTTGATGAATTGCGTCAATACTAAAACTTGCCATGACCTTTAAACTGGATTTTGCTCTCATTGCAAGTGTCTGGACGATACCTGCCTCCCCCACTCACAAGTAGTAGGCAAGGCCTGCAAAGTTCAGAATTGTTTGAAACTTGGCCCAAATGTTACTTATGATAAAGCATTTTTTGTAAATTAATGCAGGATTTTTATGGCCAAGCGTTTGCGGGAAATTTAAAAAATTCATGTGCGCACCTTGAAATATCTTAAAATTTCCAATGTCCCCCCTTTGTCAATTTTCAGTAAATTCGCACAAAACTAACTGTGGTCCCGATTTTTATTCACTGCAATTAAATTTTAATAATTCTAATTAAACAAAACAAACATAAAGCAAAATTAAATCACAATGGAGGAGGGGGTCTCGGGGCTCACAAAAAGTCCCCACATCGTTACCGTCTTACTTTATCCGATAAGCATAATTTTGAAAAATTAATTCAAAAATCACCAAAGTTGACAAAAGGGTGTTTTTCACAATAATTTTCACTCTCCCGCAAAAAATTTTTTAGTGTAAATAAAATTGGTCCTACAATGAGTTATATGAATTTATTAAAAGTTTACAAAGGGGGGACCATTGGAATTCTTAAATTTTGTGTGTAAATTCCCATAAGATTTTTCATGCTAGGCACTTTTTGATTTTTTTGAATTTCCCGCAAACGCTTGGCCATAGAAATCTTGCATTAATTTACAAAAAATGCTTTATCATAAGTAACATTTGGGCAAAGTTTCAGACAATTCTGAATTTTGCACCCCTTGCCTACTACTTGTCAGTAGCACAAGAATAAGTTAATCAAAGGCGAATGTCAAAGTTAAAAAAAAACATAAAACGTGTAATTGAAGAGAAAACCGAGAAGACAACGTTAACTTATACGTTAACGTTAATCTTTCACCTTAACGTTTACTTTACGGAAATCCCGCAAATGTGAGTTGCGCATTTAGTTGCGCCGCGAAAGTTTGGTTTAAAAAATTGTCTTTAATTTTTGTTATTAAAATTGCTATTAATTATTAATTAATTATTTGTTTTGTTTGTTATCAAGTCACTTCTATTTCTAGATTGCAAAGATGTAGAAGAATTGTTTCAACTACAATTTCTGACAAGAGGGACCCAATTCCTAGAATTGAAATAAAACACAATAATTAAAGTCATTTGTTTTCATGTTTGATCAACAAGTCAGTATGATCTGTCAGCTGCCCGAGCTTCTGCATTTCAAGCTCCAGCCGACCCTTCTTTTCTTCTGTTCGGTATCTGGTTTAAGCATTGTGCGTTGCAATAGACCTCCATCAGCATTGTTGCGAGTGACCGCGGCCTTATCCCGTCCTTTCTTAGAACAGAGCACTTTAACATGGTGACTGACAGAATCCATCAGCTCTTTGGTGTTAATTGCGAGCTAAGTTCATCCCGCTCGTCTTCCGATATCCCTGATCTAAATCAAATTAAATTAGTTTATAACGTTTAAATTGCACTATTTAGTTTTTTATAAATTTGCGCAGATCTCAACCATTTGATATACACTATATCAACATGTCCTTACAAGATTTCCATTTCTACGGTACAAACTAGAAGATTAATTGTCCAATTGTTCCCTAAGGTTGATTCCAACCGGGGCTAGTTGTCCGGTGGTTAAGCCCTCGATGCCTCTCCACCGACAACCTAAGATCCAGCTTCTCCTAAAAAGTGCTGGTCTCGATCACCCCAATATAAACTTGCCAAAGGACGATAAGCGTCCACGCTCCAGAGCTAGCAGAAGAGATGACATCACTCTGCAACGGAGTAGTCTCTCGAATGTTAGCTTATCTGGGAAATTTGCGTATGCAGATTGATAGCGGGGACGCGTAAGTCCAAACAAAAAGTTCCGTAAGGGAAGAATCCTAACTCTCTCCGTTAGTGCACTTGGGATGTCGATGGGATGATTTAGTTGTACAAATTATCCTGGCATCCAACACAGGTGCGGAGACGATAGGGAGGCCTTGGCAGTGTATCATATGGAGTGTGTACAAAGAGATTGATTAATTGAGTTTCAATAAGGAGGTACTATAATAAGGTCATACTTTGGGTCATATTTGAAGGTAAAGCGTTTTGTTCCTTTACTACACATTACCTTTGCATTAATGATTATGCACCTTAATACTAATACAAAATCAACTAAATATACCATTTAGCAGAGTTGCTTACCTTGATACTTGAAAAGTGTAAATACAGTACGGACATGTTTTTTAATTGATTTAAGTAGTAATTTAGTATCATACTTTGATTGTTTAATTTCAGTAAAGTTACGGAAACATTCCGCTAACTTGCTCCAATTAACGTAAAAGTTAATTGTTAAAACCACAACAGTCAACAGTGTACATATCTCAAAATTGAAAAAAAAAATCAATCATGAAAGTTATATTAAAATACTAGCGAAATCCTAATAAAACACAGTGGTCATCGGAATGGGAACGGAGGAGGGGGAAGCAAAACCTCCGTTACTCCGAGCTTGACTCTTTTTTAGAACGTTTATCCCACAAACAAAGTTAACCCAGTTAAGTTAAAAGTGTAAACACAAACAAAAAGAAAAATAAGAGAAAATGATAGTTTTTAATTATTCTAAAATTTATTGAAATGTATATACATTAATTGTTAGTTAATACAGAAATTATAATTAAATTAAAAATCTCGATACAATTCTCTAGATATGACTTTTGGGGTTAGGTTCATGTTATAGAATATTTCTGATCCAAAGGGACCCCAACAAATCAGTTGCCACGAATCAAACAATTCTCCTTTTGGCATTGCATGAATTTTTGTGAAAGACATTAATTGTCTACCACTGCGGTCAAGGTTTCTCTAATACCTTATACACACTGTTGAGTGCCTAGTGGCTTGCTTATCCAATTAAGTGATTGTGTCCCTGCTGCCCGTTGAAATCAATGACACAGTTTTTAGCACACAAATATATGCACTAATTTTGGAGCACAAGTTCTGCTCCGCCAAAAAAGAAGCGTTTAGCCTGAAATAGTTAACCAGATTTCATAATTTGTGTAGTCGAAATTTCCTCTATTATTTTTGCACAGTCTGCAATGGCTGGTGCTTGGTGCAAAACAAATGTAGTTTTTCAGACGGGTAGTTTTCATTTCGGCAAATTCTCGGGAATCTCCGTGAAAAAAATGTTGGGTTTGAACCCCGACTGTTTGAGGTTACAGCTCCTGAGTTTGTGTTTTTTTTTCGCTGCTATCATTGTTTAGGTCATTCCTTATGTTATGCTTTATAGGTTAGATGAACTCAGTCTCGGGTCAGCCGAGGTCGTTGATCCCCCTTTTTTTTTATTTTTTTATTTTTTTTATTTAAGCAATACCCTCCCTGCGGGCCCGTAGCCCATGGAGGGGGGTTCGAGAGAATAAAGTAAATGTTGAGTACAGATTAGTTTAGATTTTTTTTAGAAATGATGGGATAGAGCAAAAGTGCAAAGTGTAAAAAAAACAAAACAAAATTAAAGGCTGTTGATTTTCGTTTCTCTTAATCTAACAGTGTAGAGACTCATAAAACAGCAGTAATTGAGCTATTTGCTAAGTCAGAAAAATTTGCTTTAGTAGGCAAATTGAAGTTTGTAGTTGTGATGCAGTGACGTCATCCTTTGCCTATTTGGGAAATGAAAGAAGGCAATGCACTGACGTAATGTGGAATTTAGTTCATCCTTGCTGCATTGTGGATCACTGTCATAAATCACGGAATGTAAAGTTGGAGAGTCTTCGAAGAGAAGCGATGAAATATGCAAACGGTGTTATGGGAGTATTTTTAGAAGCCTAGATTTTAGAATGACATCATTGACCAACTTCTTGAATATCACCTTGACGGGTGA